>LAPY01000884.1:80505-105411 GCA_000970635.1 Eragrostis tef | reverse complement strand
CTGCCATTGTGCATCCTGTGCCTGAGGCCCCGGAGCCGACTCCGAAGGCGGAGGCGCCGGAGGGCGGCTCCCCTCAGTCGGCAGACAAGGGTGGACATACCGCTATCAAGCAAGTGCAGTGGAACGACTTTGGTGCCAGCAGCGGGGCAGATCCATTTGGAGAATTCTTGGCGGACGGAGCCGAGGACGCTTTCTTTGAGGGTTCCGTGCCTGGGGACCAGGCCTTGCAGGCTTCGCTTCAACCTACTCCTTCGGTGGTGGATCACAGCTTCTCCAGCGTAGTGGAAAACAATGCCAATTCCCAGTGGGATTCCAGCGCAACTGCCTTAGATCACAGCGACAATGCACAATTGGACTCTGCCGATCCCAAGTATTGGGAGAGCCTCTACCCTGGGTGGAAGTACGACGAGGCGACTCAGCAGTGGTATCAGGTAGACACTCTCAGTGCACAGCAGAATGCTGCTGATAACACCAGTACTGTGGCAGCCCATGATAACATTCAGCAGCAGCAGCAGCAGCAGCAGCAGCAGCAGCTTGGTGCGTCGTATTTGCAGACCACTTCACACGCAGCTCTTGAGACCATTGCGGAGGAGAGCAGTGCCGCAACCTGGGCTCAGGATGGGAGCTATGCAGCACCCATTGAATACCCATCAAACATGCTGTTCTACGCAGATTACCCAGGATGGTATTTCGACACCAACACCCAGCAGTGGCAGTCGCTCGAGTCGTACCAACAAACCATTGCCCAGACTGCAGCAGCAGCCTCGGATGGGTTTGCAGGGACAGGTCATATTGCAGCTCACACCCAAGATTCTTATACAAGTAGCTATGCCCAACAGAGCCAGTGGCAACCGGGTCATTTGGGTAACAGCATGCAGCCTGATGGTTCAACAGATAATAGCCTGTTGGGTAGTTTCTATGGTTCTGAGATTCAGATTGGGCAGCAAGCTGATCCTCAGCCGTTGCAATCATCTACGAATTATATCAACACATTTGTGCCTTCTAATGAGGGGCTGCAACCTTCAGCTAGTCATCAAAGTGCTTATCAGGGTCTGGAACAGTCTACAAGTGATCTAAGTAGTTCTATGGGCTATCAGAGTGGGTACACGGGCTCCGCACCTTACACAGGTCACCAGGGATTCAAAACTTTCACAAGCAACCAGAGTTGGACTAAGGGTTTCGGGCATTCTACAGGTCATGAGGTTGGGAACAAAGGGTTTGAACCTTCTGCAGGTTACCAGACTGGTTTCGAACCCTCTAAAGATCACCAGGTTAGCCACATGGCATATGAACCCTCGACAAATCATGGGTATGGCAGTTTCGACCAAAAAGAGCAATTACATGCAGATTTAGCAACACATATGCATTTGCCAAACAACTATTGGGGTACTCGGAGCTCAGGGGATTTTGCCCAGCAGCAGTCGGTTGGTCCAAATGGTCCATCCCAACAATTTGGCTTCTCACCGCATGAGCAGAGGTCATCAGCTGGACGCCCACCACATGCTCTGGTCACCTTTGGATTCGGGGGAAAGCTTATAGTTCTGAAAGAAACCAGTTCAATAACTGCAAATTTTGACAGCAGAAGTCAGGTATTACAACATTGTTTCTTTATCATATTCTTTTCGCAGTGAAGTAGTAACTAATTTCTTTTGTTGCTGCAATCAAAGGGAAATTCTGGCCGGACGGTGTCAATTCTGAATATACCAGAGATCGTTGCTGATAAAATTGACCATTCAATCATCCCTAGCAGCAGTGTCCTTAGCTACTTCCATGCTTTGTGTCATCACCCTATTCCTGGCCCACTTGTTGGTGGAAATGCTGCAGCAAAGGATGTGAGTAAATGGCTTGATGATACGATTGGAGGATATGAATCGTCTCTGAGGGAATTCCAAGGAAGGGATGTCCAGAAACTCCTTATTTCATTGCTGAAAATATTATGTCAACACTATGGAAAACTTCGTTCACCCTTTGGGTCGGATCTATCACAGGAGGTATTTTTCCTTTCTCTTGCTTGACTATGTAGAAACGCAGAAGCCCCTTTTCTTTGAACATAAATTTTCATCTTACTCCATTGCAAGTCTTCCGTAACAAAAATATTTAGCAGGCACCAGTGTCATGGTGGCCAATCTGCTCTGCTGTATGATCGCATAACAAATCTACTATTTGTTTCAGATGATTTCTTAGGAGAGATGTTACGTACAATTTGTAAAGTAATATCTGACACGTACTAGAAGATTGACTTAGCAGATATCCCTTATTTGAGCCCAGTCTTAAATTGTAGGATTTATATATTGGTTTGAATGGCAAATGCTATTCGGTGCTTAAGTTAATTTTGGGCTACCTATGGAAAAGATGAATGAGATGTTGATGTGCGAATACTGCTCTATTACACCAACTGCTATGATAGAGATGACCTTACATTCAGTTCTTAATGGAAACTGATTGCTTTATAACAAATTAACAACGAAACAACAGAAATGTGTTATCTGCTCAACTGGATTGGTCACTAGTTCTTATTTTTGAATAAATATACAATTTGGAGGGCACAAACTAATTCCTGGAATACTGATATTTCCTCGGCTTGTAGTTTTCTCGAGGGTTGGCTAGCTAGAATGGACTTGTAGAGTTGGTGTCCACTGGGCCTGCTACACAGCTCCATGGCCACTAGGAGAAGCAAATCCTGGCTTCTAACGAAATAGTCCAAATCCACCTAGTACCTACCAAAACAGAACTGAATATATAGTGTTATGCATATTAAGTCTGAAAATGTCCAATTTTATGCTTAATTACCTAGGAAATGGAGAATGCATCATTATGTTTCCTCCCAGTTAGATTTGTCACTAATTTGCTATCATGTTTAGAGAGTGCCTCTCTTTAACAGTGTACTACTATATGGTGAGTATAATATTATTTTTATATGAAATACTGATGCTTTTTGAACGTTCATTACAGGGCATAGATGGCCCAGAGATGGCAGTGACGAAGCTTTTTGCATCTTATAAGAGTAATGCTAATATGAAAGGGTACGGAGCCGTTGTTCATTGCGTGAAAAATATTCCCTTGGAAAGCCAGATTCAGGTCATTATTATTTCTAGTTATTGTCTGTACCGCATTATTGAGCAAAGTATACCCTGTTTAGGCAAATACTCCACTGCAGGCCACTGCCCAGGAGGTTCAAAACCTCCTAGTTTCTGGTAGAAGGAAAGAGGCCCTTCAGTGTGCACAAGAAGGTCAGCTTTGGGGACCCGCAATTATCCTTGCTTTACAACTTGGTGATAAGGTCTGCTTCACTGAGCTGAGTTTTGCTACAGTGTGCCATGTTTCCTTCGCTAAGGCCCCAAGTAATTGCCTGTTTCTTGACTGATGATGCAGTTTTATGCGGATACTGTGAAGAAAATGGCTCACTGCCATTTTGTGTCCGGATCACCTTTGAGGACATTGTGCCTTCTTATTGCTGGACAACCTGCAGATGTTTTCAATTTTGAGGATCCTGTTGATAGTGGTTCGATGCACTCAAGCCAGCCTCCTGCAGAGGTAATGTATAAACAACACTATTCTGTGGTCTTAAGTACACCTATGTTTTCAATGATTATTAGGAACTTAGTTTGATGAAGTATCCCCCCCCCCCCCCCCCCCCCCAAAAAAAAAAAAAAAAAACCCTCATTTGATGTCTTGCTGTGTTACTGCGAAGAACCTTAATGTTCTTCAGTCCCTGCATCATATTTATGTGTTGTCAGCAGTTTTTATGTATTATGGCATGCTACATAGCTTTAACATGCACGAACTGTATTCATTTTTGAGATTTTCTGATATCTCATTAAACATGTGCATTTTCATTGTAATGATTGAAACTCACATTCCAGTTTTATTCTTTTGAAGTTCAAACTCAACTTTACTATTCTTGGCAGGCTGCTCCGAAGGGTATGCTGGATGAATGGCAAGAGAATTTGGCTATTTTAACTGCAAATAGGACGAAAGGTGATGACCTTGTAATTACCCACC
The DNA here is from genome assembly GCA_000970635.1 of Eragrostis tef. NCBI lineage: Eukaryota > Viridiplantae > Streptophyta > Magnoliopsida > Poales > Poaceae > Eragrostis > Eragrostis tef. The sequence goes on along the minus strand of LAPY01000884.1, from coordinate 101,409 downwards.
TGGGGGATTGCCTTTGGAAAGAGAAAAATGAGGTTTGAATCTTTCATGTTGAATATGCACTCTTCCTTGTCTATGGATTGAGTCGAATTCATTGTATGTTTTAATGCAGGTTGCATCTGCCCACTCGTGCTACTTAGTTGCTGAACTAAATATTGACTCCTACTCTGAAAGTGCTAGGATGTGTCTCATTGGTGCAGACCACTTGCGCTGTCCACGTACATTTGCCAGCCCCGAAGCGATCCAGGTCCTTTTTCGACATCGTTAAGCTGCACCATCTGTTTCCTAGTTAATTCTGGAAATTTATCTTCTGCTGCTTCTAGTGGTAGTATCTATTCTGATTGAGGGTGCTGCGAATAATAGCATGCTTTGGTGAAGATATTTAAGTCGCATTAGGCAATCATCAAAGATGTGTGCGCTGACTAACATAGAAGGCAGGCAATGAGTTCCAGTGTGGCTAAAACATGAATGCTTTTGCATGCTTCATCAAAATTCAAATTCTTGGAACCTTCAGATTTGGGACATTATAGCCAAAAATAGGAATTTATTATACAATAACATATTTTGTGTTTTTTTTCTTCTCGGACCAAAGTGGCTTGTCAGTCCTATGCTTTTGTCCTAATTTGGTCCCTTTTGGCCACATTTATTTTGCTCTGTTACTGATTTCTAGATTTGTTCTAGTAATTCTGTTTCAGTATTTCATTAGTATTCATTCTCCCTGAATAAACATTCTCTCTATGCAACTAACAGAGGACGGAGGTGTACGAGTATGCCAAGGTTCTTGGTAATTCCCAGTATATTCTCTTGCCATTTCAACCATATAAGCTGATGTATGCATACATGCTTGCGGAGGTTGGGAAGGTTTCTGAGTCACTAAGGTAGGCTGTTGAATTATTATTTTAGTACTTCCCCTGGGTTCGTAGTTGACATTAATTTTCCTTGTTAAGGTATTGTCAAGCATCTCTGAAGGTGCTGAAGGCCTCTGGCCGTGCGCCTGAACTAGAAACATGGAAGCAATTATTTTCTTCCCTGGAGGAGCGGATACGCACTCATCAGCAGGTATTTTTTAGTTTAATGTAGCTTATTTATTCTTGATCGATTCTTCCTGTTCGCTAATAATCCACTCGCTTCTTTAGGGTGGTTATGCAATAAATCTGGCCCCGGGAAAGATTGTTGAGAAGATTTTCACATCACTTGATAAATCCTTGTTCCGCATGATGGGTACCCAATCTGCACCATTGCCCCAACCGACACAGGGCACTGCAAAGGAGAGAGAGATTTCTGCTGTTCCTGATACAAAAGTTGCAAATACTCAGTCAGTGATGTCCATGTCACCATTAATGTCATCTACTTCAGAATTGTCTATGAGTGAAATTTCAGACGCCCCCGACAGGAAAGCGGCACATAACAGAAGTATTTCTGAGCCAGACTTTGGCAGAGCTCCACAGCAGGTACATCGATTGCTTGATATTTCTAGGAGTTATATCTTTCTGTACCTTTTTGCTGACTCAAAATCATAACAGGGTGCGGGGTCAGGTAAGACACAAAGCACATCAGGTTCAGGCAGTTCACGTTTTGGATGGTTGGTCCAGAAGACAATGGGGCTTGTTTCGAAATCTAGCAAGCAGGTATTTGCACAATGATCACACAATTTTCGTTTTACCTGTCACTCTCTGCTGCAACATGCTAAAATATTAATCTCCTGATGGACTGAAGGCAAAGCTAGGGGAACAGAACAAATTCTACTATGACGAGAAGCTGAAGCGATGGGTGGAGGAAGGTGCCGAGGTCCCTGCTGAGGAGCCTCCCCTTCCCCCACCTCCAACGAAAGCTTCATCTCAGAACAGTGTCCCAGATTACAACTTGAATGGCCCTGTTGGTGGCCATACTGCTAATGGATTTGCAGACGCTAAAACCTCTAACCCTTCTGAGCTTAGTTCGGGGATGCCACCCATACCACCCACCCAGAACCAATTCTCAGCGCGTGGACGGATGGGTGTTAGATCAAGGTAATTTGTTTAGCTGTTTTCCCTGATTTCTTTCGATAATGACAGGGTGTAACATATCCTTTTATGTAGATACGTTGACACATTTAACAAGGGCAGTGGTGCAAGTGCCTTTGGAGCTCCAACATCATTTAGCAAACCAGCAGCTTCATCAATGAGTCCACTGTCTGGTGCGAAGTTCTTTGTGCCTACTCCAGCTGCTGTTGCTCCAGAACAGATGGCTGACGCAAAAGTGGATGCCCATGTCGAAGCCACCCACCAGGATGAGACCTCATCCTCAACTGCGTTGGAGGCAGCGTTCAGTTCACTGCCACCATCAGCCTTGATGCCGTCAACCATTCAGCGGTATCCAAGTATGGACAACATCATGACCCCCTCAGATAGCGGTAGCAGCTCTTTGTCAAAGTCCAGAGCGGCTTCGTGGAGTGGAACATACCCAGACCAGTTCAGCAGCACTGCTGTTTCCAGATCACCCGATGGACAAACGATTCAGTCGCCATTGATGCCTGGGAAAAGACCTCCACACAGCCGCTCCAGTAGCAACTCGTCTGCTCAATTCGGTGGTATGGGTGAGGATCTTCAGGAGGTCGAGCTCTGATAATGGACAACAGGCAACAGGCCTTGTCGTGCCATCTCACAGATTTTTCCTTTTTGACCTATTTGTAATCTAGTATTCGTGGTGCCTAGGAAAGGGAAAGGAAAAAAGAAAAAGAAAGAGCGGTGTCCCTTTTAGTTTTTGCAGGAGGATGCCGTTGTACAGATAGTTCACTCGTTCAACAGATGCAAAATGTATCAAAGGAGAGACGTAGGTTAAGGTTTCAAGAAAGATGTACTAGGAAGGTTGGCAATGCCTCCCTAATTTTCTTTTGAATAAACCCTTTAGAACCTTGATTCATTGTTTTAAGCTCAACGCTTTGAACAACAATCAATAATGCCATGTGGCTTGTTAGTTCAATAACTTTGGTCCGTACTGGTAAAATATTTTATTCATGAAGTTAATTGGTTATGGTAAGTCTAGAGATATTTTCCTTTTCCCAAGTATATTTGGATAAAAGGTTGAACTATGCCTGCCCCCTCTATTGCACCTCCAATGCTCGTTGAGCTGAAATATTCTGGATTTGCAAGAAAACATCACCTGGATATATGTCAATCCAGACGAGCAATATACATGGATATATTCGCTAAAAGGAAGAACATAAATATTTACCACTTGTATTTATGGCTATTTATTCTTTGCTATTATATCATTATCTTCTCTCTCTTTTTTTTGAAAGCACCGTATAAGTTACCACAGTCGAGTGTAACTAGCCATAAATGCAACATTGAGGTTCAAACCTAAGTGAATTCCACTTAAATTAACCTAACCAGATGCACTCAATTTGTGATTTAAACAGTTATTTGTTGAACAAGTCTTTAAAATCGATGAAACACATTCAAATATTTCTGCCAAAAAGTATAGCCAGTTTTCTTCAAGAAATTGCAAGTATATTAAAAAAGTCGAAGAGATCACTGATACTTCAATTATAATACTAGACGAAAATAGCAATTAGAAACAGTTGTTTAATCAGGCAAAACAAACTTGGCGTTGTTTGGAACAATTACTTTACCAAACACCATGAATTGACACAAGGCGGTCAGGAACCAGCATGCGAGCAAGCACAAGCACCATCAAGGCAGAAACAAAACAATGGCTCAATGCTGTGTGGCGACCACATCAACCTGCACACGACATGCAAAAAGAAACATTGATATGAAGAGGAAGATTATTATGCTAACACTTTGATATGCACAGGGTATGTCAGCACAATGAAGATTGTACATGGGGCCCTTTTCGTTCTTTATCACCCTGCTTTCATTTCTAACTTCAGCAAAGCCAACAATAGAATCATTTACATCCTTTTCCTGGTTAACTTTCTGACAAATGAATTAGATTTGATGGATGGCTGTTGCCTCCCTAACAACCAAGGCAAACAGCAATCCTTGTTCCTGCATCAATTTTTGCTGTACAGGCAAAAGAGAACTGATATAAAGGTTAAAAAAAAAGAAAAGAAAAAAAGAGGCAATTCCCGCCATGCACTATTCTGATACAAATGACAGGCGAAAAATTTACAACTGCTTTCACAACCATATGCAACAACCCAAACTTTCAGCTTTCACCCAACGCAAGGAAAACCGAAGCATAATTTTTTCTTTCCATCCCCCAAACGGTGATTCCTAAACAAAACTAAACGGAGTATTTACATCACAGGAGCACCTCCTTCAAGCTGGTAGTCAGTTCTGAGGAATTATTACTTCATTCGGAAATCATGTCTGAATGCAGTAAGATTTTGAGTGAATCTGTCTCGGTTCTTGGGTTCCAAGTTCCTGTTGACATCGGCCATCAGCTTATCAAAACATTGTGAAAGACGTTGTTGCTGGTCTACAGGCTGCAAAACATAAGTTGCATTAGCTCTCATGGATTACCACCTATTTTTGAGCTCAAAGTGACAAGTTCAACAAATTTCAGAATTCAGTGTAATTATCTGATCATTCTTCATGTAACAATGGATACTGCTAATGGAGCAGTGGTCCGATCAATTTGTTCTTGTATATACAAACATAAGCAGTCATAGAATGCATATGATGAAGGCATTATGCCCAGTGTTACCACACTACATTCCATTTTGCTTCACAAGAGCAAACCAACATAATGGATACCTCGGTACAATAGACAAATGATTCTTATCAGAAGGATGAGGTAGGCCATTCATCCAGAACCTTTTTTTTTGGTGTGTGTGTGTGTGTGTTTTAAAGATCTCCATGAGGATGACAAGCTAGAAATTCTCAACAATAGGACAAAATAAGAGAGGAAATAGAATACAGAAAATTCAAGCAAAGGATTACTAACCTGTGATGCTAATATATGCGCTCTCAGGTCGCTAAACATCTGAAAAAAAAATCAAAATAATGATTATGACAGTAGATGCTGAAATTGAGCTTAAAAGCCTAAGTGAAAACAGGAAGTAGTGTTAGCATAAAAGAGACAAGCACCTGTTCACTAGTCATTATCAGGCTCAGTATTGGTCTACTTAGACTCCACTGGTTACCAGCATCCTCAAAGAGAATGATCTCAAAAAGTGTCTTCAGTATCTATATAACAAATAAAATATAGTTACAGGGAAACATTTCAGATTATGGTAGACAGGATTTGGCTGCACAAACCTGAGGAAACAAACTGGGAAACTCTCCAATGTGTCGTGTGAGATTTAATGAAGCTGGTGATGGGGGTCCATCACCAGCTACGACATTGTTAAAGTAAAAGGCTGCCAAACTATCAATTGCTGACGCACACTGCAAAAGGTAAATAACAAGACATAAATCACAAATAGACAAGGGATGCTAAGAACAATCGAAATGACTGGGAAAAAAAAAACTTGGCTTCAAGGAAAGACCTCCCCGAGGTAATGCAACTAAGAAGCAACCGAAACAGAGGCTGAGAAAGGATTTGAACCCTGGTCGGTAGCCTCCGATCAGAAGGCATTACCACTGCTACAAGCATGTTTGCACAAAGAAATGATTACACAGCATGGTTTTTCCATCTCTACATAAGTTTTAGAATTCGTGAAAACTTATTGAACCTACGGGAACATTTAGAATTGCCATGTGTGACCTATCTGCTGTACTAGACAAGAAATTAGCTAACTGATTTTAGGCAAAAGGAATGTAAAAAAATATATAATTTTTTGGCAACATGTTGAATTATAGCATTTTCGCTAAACAATGTTCATTGTAAAAAAGAATAAATGGAGATTCCCAGAAACAAACCTGTGTTGATATCGCTGTATCTAGACCTTTTAAGCCAGATTCAAGTGAGCTGACAATATGTACGAATGTGTTTGTGTCCAAATTGAGGACAAAGCTGATATGGTTGTTGAACAGAACTTCCATATATCCAAAGTAGGCTTTCGACAGCTGAAAAACAAAGCTCTTTCTCATTGAATCTATGGATGAAACCAAAGAAAATCAAGCATTTAATGATCATAAAGAAGCTTGAGTTGAATCAAGACCTGAATCACACCATCCTAATCATTTGTTTATATGTGATCAAGAGACTGGAAACACACGACTTAAACTAATCAATAATAATCTAATCTTGTGCACATGCACCACATGGAAATGTCCCAGTGTGTAAACCAAAAATGAATAAATCCCAAAAAGGAACATAGAGCTACAATCATCATACTTAGCATACTAAACATGCCAGGAAAGTCCATACTCCATACCAATGGTACTGATTACTATTTCAATTCTTGCTTGTTCCTTTGAATAACCAAAATATGAACCCAGGTTGCACTTGCAACACGATACAGGCAAGTACAGATACATGGGGCTCCATAGATAAAGCAAATGATAAGACAAAACCAATCTATCATTTCTGATCAATGAGGAATATCTCCGAGATATGCATCCATTATTCATATTACACATTTATGAGAAAAAGTAAGAACTTTGCTACATCGAGCCAAGAAGTAATATAGCTAATAAATATATGAATAAAAGTAAACAGCCAAGATATGAGAGGCAACCAAAAGTTGCCATGAATACCTTTCTGAATGCCAATATATCGGACAACGGAACCGAAAGGGTCATCTTTAGAGATATATCAAGGGCATCCGCAAGTGCTCTGTCACCATAAAGCTCAAATACACCAAAGTTGACATAGTTCCCACACAAAGCTGTACATACCGGAAAATGATCATCAAAAGAACAATACATAACCAGAAAAAGGGCAACATAAGCCTATGAGGAAATAGGATGTTGTATATTTGCTGCACAAGAACAAGAAACTACAATAACATTTTAATCATAAGGATGAGGGAAAAAAATCTATGACTAAAATCACTGCCTCTCGTAGGCTTTCCTAGGTATTCTAAACAATGGCAGTGATTTACGTCTCTGAGTTCTGATCACTGCCATTGTATGATCAGAACTAAGCTGGATCTCAAACCAATACGATTCCCCACAAATCATCCAAGATCTCAGACGTAAAACTGAAAGGGAAAAAATAGCTTGAATTCATTGGGTAGGTATAAGTCAAAATTACTCAGTTTTTTTTTCTCTAACACACAGGAAGTTGTGTGTCATTTCATTAAGAAGTAATTACTCAGGTTATAACTCCAAAAGCTGAAAAACCGTTTGGATTAGATAACGCAGCAAGCAGCTGATTTCATTGGGTTCTAAAGTAATAAACCTAGTCGGAACAACCAGAAAGTTTCCAGTCCAACATGATTATAAAGTATAAACATAAGCTGAACAACCAAAAAAATTATTAAAAACATGATGAGCATCATCTACTCCCTCTGGCTTCTAATTGATGACGTTAGGAGAAACTTTTTAGCTCAAAGATGAACAAAAATAACATCCATATGCCATCATTAAAAACCGGGAGTAAGTGGGTCTGGCTCTTAAGAAATATAAACCCAAAGTCCCAAATGGTACGCTGGTTTTCTCTCTTGCCGGTTCAAGGGGGAAAAAAGCCTACTGACACATAGTTTTTAGGGCATGGCCTAGGCAACAAAGACCCTCCAGGGTCACCACAAGGGCATAGTAACGCCTTGTTGTCACAGAGTAGGCGACAAGGCACCACCAGATACCTCACTGCCTTAAAAACTATGCTACTGAAATAAAAATCAGACAAAAAGATATATAAAATATATAAACCAATGCGCAACAACTAATGCCACCAGCTATCCACGTTGAACTTGTAGATAACTTGTATTACATAAATTTTAAGCAAAAACTTGTAGGACATAAATTAGCAAGCAGAAAGACACACATTATGCTCACCTCTTGAAAGAACAGTCAGTGAGATCCAGATGCCTTTGTATTTGCTTCCATAAATATCAGTGCCATTTGGAAGCAATAGAATCCGTGATCCATATGCAACTATTATCTTGCTAACCTCTCGGAACAAAAGGATCCCATTTGGTGACGATGAATCAAATGTCAATCGTTGAGCTTTGTTCAAAACAAATTCGCACATGAATTTGAGCAAGGGTGTGGTCACCTGAATGGTGTGATATTTAGAGTTAACAAAGATAATGTATAGAAAGCTAGGTGTATGAATAGAAAAGGTAGGCTTTGGCGGCATATATTCAGAAAACACAACATCTAGGATATGACGATGTTGCTAAAAGACAAAAGGTTATTCATTATGAATTAGGCTAATTCAGAAACAAACTATGTGCACAAGGGTACAAAAAGCATTCTACAAAACAAACTGGTAACAGTAGTCACCTCAGGTTCAGCAGTCCACAGCGAGATGGCTCTCAATAAAAGTTGCATGCGAGATGGATACAACCAGTCAAATAGGAGACCATAAGTCCTGCGGCTGGATCAGACAACAAAGGTACAGTTAGTTTACAAATTATAGGAGCTGTAATAACCTTACGACGTATGTTTATGTAATCAGACAGCACCACCTGTTGGTGGCCATGGCAATGCCTCGTAGATCTCTCATCCAACCAATAAAGGCACGCTTAGCAACATCGGTCCGGAAAGCAGCATCAGCAGTTGCCTCCAGCGTAAGTGAAACCTAAGGCGAAGGGCAGGGTCAAACCACATAGAGTTTTATACAGGTATACTAGCATTGAAATAGATATCCACATACCCGCTGAAGTGGTTCCATGAAAGTTCTGAATTTTACTGGGCTCTCTTCCATGAAGACTAAGGATCCTAGGATGTAATAGAATGTAGTTCTGCTACGAGAACAACTGTATTCCGTAAGGAATGGAAAATTCTCCTGCTGCAAGGATGAAAAAGAAATCTAAGATTGAGAAGAGCAGGGATAGTGAAACAATAGCTAGTGGGACGACATTACCGAATGATTTGCAATGATGAACTTTACACTCTCCAGCTTGAGAAGCAGCTTTCCAGTCATATATCTGATATGGTAATACAAATTGAAGAAATGTCATCCGCCTAAATGACGAAAAGGAAATTAAAACATATAACTACAACTTTACCCAGAAGCAAGCTCCAGAAAAAGGGACAGCGTATGATCAATTACATCCTCACACTGCAACCGCATCAAAAGTTAATTAAACTCAGATCCCAAAGTCAGGGCTGATATCGGTAGATTGATTGTTACCTCCGCATAGCACTTCAAGTTTGTAGCTATCTTCCCAACAATGACATTGAGTAAAACTAAATGGTCATTCAGTCCCAGAAGCTCAGACAATCTTGCATACAGCTGCTGCAGCAAACAAGCATTGGTTTACGCAATTAGCGGGAATACCATCCACACTAGGCCAAATATAGGCAAGAAAATCTAGCGGATGGCAATGAGGTATACACAAAATTTCAGCAACCATAGATAACAATCCAAATTGGTGCCAAATTTTGGGAAGGTTGCTTTGGGTGTAGGCTAAAGTACCCCATCAAGACACAAAAAGAATCGGAGTTTTGTCTATTCTGACCTTTGAAGAATGCATGGCTTGGTCTCCTACATATGACCTCCTAAAATTTTGCACAAAGATGAGAATAGCTCGGTCTAGCCTTTGCTTACTTAATTCTTGATATCTCTGCAAAGGAAATAAAATAAGCTATTATTCACACAATGAGCATTTGGAGCTGTTGAGAGAAAACTAATGTCAAGAAAAGTAAAAGCCACATTCGAGGACATGTGCATAATCCACAAAATCATGTGTAATTTCCAAGAAAGCAGGTTGCCTGCTTTTGAAACAAGCAATAGTGTGAAAAGTTCGAAAGTCATCTTGACCAGTCTTATCACATACAGTGATCTACTTTGGATGGTAGACTGTTGGGAATATGCATGAATGGTTACATCAATTGCATTTTCACAATGGAACAGATTGAAAACCACAGATTCTGCAGTTCTACATCCGTTTTGAGCAAAACGATAAACAAAAATATAGTCTATTTTGATCACATTATAGGCACAATACTAAAGCCGTTAACCTGTCAGAGTTCTTCAAAATCAATTGCCACATATTCTAACTTACAATTTATACATGTTACACCTACACTACCATATATTCACATTCTACATTATACATAACACTAAAGGAAAATCATCGCTACAGCAAAACCTGAGCTCATCACTCATGTTAAGTGAAAAAATAAATTTCATCTCACCTGTGCAAGCAGCCCTGTGTCAGCAATACTTATCAATTGCAGCACACGAGCGGAAAGTTCCGCATCAATTAACTCTTGTGATTCCTGGCTGCAGGAGAAAATGAAAAATATTTCATGAAAATAATAATAAATAAAAATAACATGTATGTAAGGAAAATAGGCTGCCCACCTACAACCCACAGTCTGCCTAATTTTGAGAATGGCTGCAATTATGTGGACCATCCATGCAATTTGTCCTTCAATCACAGAAAGCTCATCGGCATCTCCAGGAGCTGGTAATCTTGATCTTTCCTGTAACAGATATTTGACTTTTAATATCACTTTCCCAAAATGAGAACTTGTGTGACAACACTAACATACCGTATAGGCTTGCAGAAGAGGTTCCACGATGTTTATAATGTACAGACTACTGCTTTGGTACTGCAGTTCATCGAAAGAAACTATCAATCAGTGTGTAAGACAAAAATTGTATGAAAAATATAAAGATATTTAGTCAAAAATAATGAAAGGTTTTATTAACTCAGCGTCCTCTTTGTAGGCAGATTATTTGTAATTTTTTTTGCTTACTGGGGTAACTTAAATCACCAAGATGGAACTAACAGGTACTATATTTTCGTACAAAGAAAAGGTAGCAGATACAAACTGAAACAATATCCACCCACTTTTTGGATAAACTGAACAGAGTCCACATATACTTTACAGAAAGAGCTTAAATCGAATAATGAAGGATCTATGCTGTCATATTTCCTGTTGGACATGACTTCAAAATGGGAAATAAATCAATATCTTTTGAAAACTATTTCTATAGACAAAAGAAAAATTCATGTCAGGAATCATAAATCACGAGATTGTAGCAACCTTGAATCTGCAAAGGTAAGGAAGAAACTCCAACTGGTCCTGAAGAACTTCCACGCTATCCAAAGGGTTTTCCAGTGAGTTATCAGCGAGAATGGCCTGGGATAGGTAGAAACAACAAACAATAAGAGTGGTGAAAATCCCTTTTTGCACTGGACTTGTAGCAACAGCATATATTGTATAAACTAATACCTGAACAGAATTAATCCTAGATGTGATAAAACCCTCTGTTATTTTTGGAACAGTTTCATCAAGCAAACTCGGTGTTTCACCTTTCAGGTAAGGTACAGACGTCACCAGTCTAGACCAAAGACTTAGAAGATAGTATACACTATTGCTGGCCCACTGCAGAACAAATAACCAATAGCACACTTGTTATAAAATTGGTGGCATTGATAACTGAACGATCACACGATCACAATCAAACAAGAAAAGACAAACCTGCCATGAAAGCAAGGACCTAGTTGTAAATTCAGCTACTAGCCCAATCCATTCACCATAAAACTCAACACTTGCAAGCTCTGACAGCTGCAGAATACAGTAGGTTAAAAAATAAACACGGAAATTTATATGATTCACTCCTAGGATGAAGGCTACCGAAACCGAATTATCATGAAATGGAACAACTGCGTAAATAACACGTCTGTCAACAATCAAGTAATCCATCCAATTTGTGTGTCAAACACTGGCAACAATGTTACAAGCCAAATAAGCGGCAACCAAATGCTATATATCATCTTTACGACAGAAAGGAAGAAATATAGCAGTCTGATGGATGCAGCTCAGCAATCAACCAAACAAAAAATGACCACAATGATAATATGAAGCACCTTATTCGTTTATTTTTAAAATTTCTGAGATTCTGAAATATGACTTGTTAACAAACAAAAGTATAAGTACGTTGGTACAAACCTTCCATCAGGCAACTACAGTTAGTAAACAAAGAACCAAAAAAATTTACATATTACTGAGCACCTTTCCTCTTGCATCAGAAACCCTCGTGCATGTTCCATGTGATGTTTTTGGATAGCTCCTAAATAACTAGCACACAGCAAACAGTTGCAAGAAAGATGGAATTAAAGTGTATATCAGCCTAATTAGTTAAGCGGCTCTTTTCGTTCGTAAACACAAATACCGGAAGAAAATTCAAAATGAAATTGTATCACTACTGCGCGGGTAATGCTAACTTGTAAAAGAAAGTTGAAGAAAGACAACTCAGTACACATCCTAATTTTTTCACAAAAGCTAAAAGGACTGTCAAAGAGAAATAAAAAGTAACAAAAAAAACTATCCTAGGTTGTCAAAACTTTTAAGAATAATCAGGTCTATTCTTCGTCCAAGTAACAAGATTGGAACCTGGAAATTCACTTTGAAACGTCCCAAAAGGCGGCAGAACTCATGGTAATTGTCATGCTCAGCAAGACCTGCAAATCGAAATAATAAATTGCGTAAAATAGCCTAATTGCCAGAACTGGTGCATCAACAAACACACCTATCTTCTTGAAAAGAGTAGTTAATTTAAGCATGTCAAATGAAAATAAAACTTGTACTTCTCTGCCAACAAGTATTCTTTCACTTACGATACATAATGTGGTTGTGATGATCAATTAAGCTAATCATTCAATTTATGTTGAGTTAAATATTTCTTAACCAACAGGAGCAAGGATTTTTTTTACTTCATTAAGAGGCCCTGAATGAAGACTATTGAGAAATTTGTAATATGAAAAAACAGCATTAAACATTAACTTCAATACTAGAATTTTTGTGCTAAACCTTGGCCGGTTAGGAGTATTTCCTTTGTGCCTGACATCAGATGAGAAAGAAACTGGGATCTTGCAGGGTCATCAGTAAAAATACTGCGCCTGACAGAAGCAAGGCGCACCAGACATTCCAGCGCCTGTAGAGAACAAAGAGCTCACCATGTAAAATGCAGAAAGAAAAGAGAAAATATGACATATGAAATGGAAGTATAACATAAGATACTATATCGAACCTCACAGCTATTTTTTTTAAAAAAAATATCTGTTTTAACATTGAGGGCTGAGGTGAGATTTAGTGAAAGAAATATTAAACTATTAAAGCAGCAGTTAATAGATGTTAAATTCTCAACCAAGTGAGCAAATGAACATGTTTGACAGATAGTTGAACAACATTAAGAAAATGTTGCAGCCATCATCAAAGATACTTTCACACCAGTTCTTTAACTTGCAAGTTGCATTAATGACCAGGCCACCGAAAAAAAAAGGCAGAGCATAAATGCCTCAAGGAAGATGGCCAGGTAGCTTGTGCTTAACTGAGATAAGAGTGGACACAATAGACTTGGACAAAGAAAAAAAGAACTCTCACTCTTCAAGGTCGCTCTGAGTGGAAATGGCCATATTCATTAAGAATAGTGATTGGTCATTAACAGAGAAACACTAGAAGATGCACTGAATCGACAACTAAACAGACAATAAAACAGAATAACTTGGCTAACATACTATAAAAATGTTATTCCAGCACTATTGTGCAAAGAATTAATAAGGGCTTAGATTGGCCATAACCATGTGCACAATAACGTGAAATATCAAAGGTAGCTTTGTTCAAACATGTGGAACAAACCAAATCTCTATTGGATTATGAAAAAAAAATTCCTCACAATAAAATCGCAGGTTGAAATACTGTTCATAATCAAATCACCCCATGAATGTGTGCCTCTATCGATACGCAGTATGACCAAATTACAAAAATAATATTACACTAAATACAGTTCAAAATCAAATCACCCCATGGATGTGTACCTCTTTTGATACGCGTATATCGTTAACTTTATAGTAATCAAAAAATATCTGTACAGTGGAAGGATCTTGAAGGAGAGGCCTCCAAGATGCAGGAAGCTGCACCGACAAAAAACAAATCCATTAAATAAAAGGAAGTGTTCAAATGTGGTACAGTGACAGCTTAATTGTTAATGATTGGAAGTTAATAATCATGTGACTGACATACCTGCACTGTTCCAAATTCCTCAGAGCTTTCATCCACTGGAGAACCAACAAAGTCGAATGATAAGCACTTCAATGCAAGATCAAGAGGACCTCACAGAAGCAAGGCGCACCAGACATTCCAGCGCCTGTAGAGAACGAAGAGCTCGCCATGTAAAATACAGAAAGAAAAGAGAAACATATGAAATATGAAATGGAAGTATAACATAAGATACTATATTGAACCTCACACCTATTTTTTTAAAAAAAAAATCTGTTTTAAAATTGAGAGCTGAGATGAGATTTAGTGAAAGAAATATTAAACTATCAAAGCAGCAGTTAATAGATGTTAAATTCTCAACCAAGTGAGCAAATGAACATGTTTGACAGATTGTTGAACATAAAGAAAATGGTGCAGCCATCATCAAAGATACTTTCACACCAGTTCTTTAACTTGCATATATTAGCACCCACTAGCCGACACAGGTTTTTGCAAGTTGCATTAACCAGGCCACCGAAAAAAAAAGGCAGAGCGTAAATGCCTCAAGGAAGACGGCCAGGTAGCTTGTGCTTAACTGAGACAAGAGTGGACACAATAGACTTGGACAAAGAAAAAAGGAACTCTCACTCTTCAAGCTCGCCATGAGTGGCAATGGCCATATTCATTAAAAACAGTGATTGGTCTTTAACAGAGAAATACTAGAAGATACACTGAATCGACAACTAAACGGACAATAAGACAGAATAACTTGGCTAACATACTATAAAAATGTTATTCCAGCACTATTATGTGAAGAATTAATAAGGGCATAGATTGACCATAACCATGTGCACAATAACGTGAAAATCAAAGGTAGCTCAGTTCAAACATGTGGAACAAACCAAATTTCTCTTGGATTATGAACAAACTGCTCACAATAAAATCGCAGATTGAAATACTGTTCATAATCAAATCACCCCATGAATGTGTACCTCTATCGATACGCAGTATGAAAAAATTACTCAAAAATAAGATTACGCAAAATACTGTTCAAAATCAAATAACCCCATGAATGTGTACCTCTTTTGATACGCGTATATCGTTAACTTTATAGTAATCAAAAAATATCTGTACAGTGGAAGGATCTTGAAGGAGAGGCCTCCAAGATGCAGGAAGCTGCACCGACAAAAAACAAATCCATTAAATAAAAGGAAGTGTTCAAATGTGGTACAGTGACAGCTTAATTATTAAGATTGGAAGTTAATAATCATGTGACTGACATACCTGCACTGTTCCAAATTCCTCAGAGCTTTCATCCACTGGAGAACCAACAAAGTCGAATGATAAGCACTTCAATGCAAGATCAAGAGGAACATGTCTAAAGTCATCAGGAGCTGAGGTTCAAGAAGAAAGAAAACCAGATTAGGCATTCCGTCTGAAAACGAAAATGATGGCCACATAGCATGCTGAACAAACCTTCACTCTTCAGTTGGTTTAGCGAGGTTAACGAAATTTGGAAGATCTGTAGAAGAAACTGGTCCTTGAATGAGCTCGCAGTTTTCCTATGAAGTGTCATAGGCATAGCAGTGTTTGCCTATATGCATAAACCAACACATAAACAGTAAACAAAAATGTACATGACAATTTAACATACTGAAAAAGAAATGAAGTCATGGCCAGAGATCTTGAGGAGCTCAGCATAGTAGTGAACTCAATCGCAGTGGTCAGTTTGGAAAATGTATACACTCCATTGCATAGTAACAAAGCTCTTCATGTAAGAGGGAAATTGCTTAAAAAATAGACGGAGGCAGCAAGCACTTGGACACAACTAGCACCTTCTTCCTCCATATAAACCAAATAATGCATGTTGGTGCTCATATTAAATAGGGTGAAAGCATATCAGTAGGAGAAGCTCCCACTGCGAATTTTATTAAAAGCAGAAGCATAAATATACTGTCAATAGCAGTTCAGTGACAACTAACAAAATTATAAAGAATAATTTTTCACTAACATGAATCAAGGACCATGGTGATTCAAACAGGCGCTGCATACTCCCATAATTATTAATGCTCTAAAATGATCAGCTACTGATAGAAAATCACACATACACATATACATATATATACCTATCTAAAAAGCTTAATACTAACATTCCAACCACGACGGTTAAACATGATTTTCATTTCAATGGTTCCATACAACTATGTTACACAAACTCACATCAACATGTATGTTGATTAAAATAAAAGCAAATATAATTTTTAATATGTTTGCTCGTCTGTGAAAACAAAGTTGATTATCTCATATATTATTCTATGATGAAGCCGTGTCTATGTCCATTTCATGAACACATGCAAGCAGAATACATGAGCAAGTACTATAACTCAAAATTAGCCTAGTTAAAGCATTTTTATGCAATATTCGGTTAAACACCAATCCATCCATGTTTTAATGAAAATCACAGACAGCTGGGATTATACCACTTACGAGCATATATTGACTTCTGTGATTCTGTCTGTTAAAGCATTTTTATGCAATGTTCGGTTAAATACCAATCCATCTATGTTTTAATGAAAATCACAGACCATATTAAGCTGGGATTATACCACTTATGACCATATATTGACTTCTGTCTCACCTGGTTCATTTCCATTACGAGACTATTTAGTATCTTCAATCCTATGAAATAATGATCCTGGGATGCCTGAAAAGATATAGGCACAAGCAAGAGAGAGAGAGAGAGAGAAGAAAAGAAAATAATATATCAGGTCAGATGCAACAGAATTTGAGCCAAAAGTATCACACCCGTCACAAAACACTTGTTAACTCCGACACCCACATGGTCTTCGGAACAAAACTTTGATTTGTAATTTCGACTGTAAAACAATTACGAAATCCAATAAAAAAATGTAATATTGTGACAGTTTGTTCCTTGAAAAATCTAGAGATATGACTTCCATCTTTCCAATCCAAATGTTTAGAAAGATGTTGACAATTTTGAAAGTTTGACTGTAGGCATATCCGAAACTACTTCTAACTGTAGGGAGTATTTTGCCAGTGCCACATATAAAACCATCAATCACAGAATCTTGATTACAGTTTGCTTTCCCTTCAATGACATATATGCTATTATAGAAAATAGTGTTCCAAAATGAGAACATATGGTTAAGTTTTACCTTGAGAGTTTTGCATAACAAACAAAGAAAATATTTTCTTTTATGACTCTCGTCCTTCCTTCTTTGAATGATGTTTTAAGAAATTATTGTTCTCTTTCGCTCTATATTTTAGAAGGAGCATATAGACAATTTTTCTCAATTCGCTATGCCCTCGATGTGTGAGGCCATTAATATTGGAGAGATTCCTATTGTTAACTGGTCACATGAACCAACGATGGACAAACTGGTGGATGAACAAACCAGAAAGTTTGGTGACAGCTAAAAAGAGAAACATTTAATAGGTAATATGATAGGGACTATGCACATTATCTTGGCATGTGACGTGAGACAAAATTACATATATAGAACAGTGTGGGTATAAATAAAATATATTATGACCAAAGAGCTAAAGACGTTACAACGAGAAGGTAGTGTGACTGTTGTAAAAATTTTATCGAAATGAAATGTTATGTTTAATCCATGAGATGAGGGTTACACTTAAAATCAGTAAACTTAGCTAGAATAGACCAAACTGGATCATATAACTCCTTAAAGTAGTTCAAACTATAACTAACAAAGGATATGATACTCCTCAGTATCTACTGAAAATAGCAACTTTGAAGCGTTCTTACCCCCTTATGACATTAAGACGAATATCACAAGGAATACAAACCCAGAAAGAACATATTCTCAGTTCATCAACTAAGGAATTACAGGAGTTCCTAATCATAAGGATCAACTCTTAATGAGGATGTAAGATACACTTACAAGACTTAAGAAATCGGTTGCCTCCTTAACAGTCTCTCTGAATCTGTCATCATCAAACCATCCAAATTTTGTAATTCGACAAACCAGCTGAATTAGGGACACAATGACAAAGTTCTGCAATTTAGGCCCCCTTGCGGCAAGATAGTTTATGACATAATTCCCTTCACACATATTGCAAAAGGTTAGTTTTAAATTAGCACTCGGAAAAGAAACAGCATAAATAATAAATTTCAGCTATGATGCCAAAAAACAAAATCAAAGAAAAGGAAAAACAAGGGGGAAATAACTATCATTCCAACAATGTCATGAAGCACTTAAAATGTTAAAGAAAAAATGAAAATAAATAACTTATATTCTTTAGTTATGTCACAGAATCATAATGAGGAAAGTCAAGAATCAGGTAACGGCAAAAGAGTTATGAATAGGCATGTTATGTTGAGCAACATTGTAATCAAGTTGAGATTACTTTGCAAACTCATATTTGAGCAAACATAAAGAGATAAATGCTAGATACAATGAGAATGAAACAGAATAGAAGCAGAAACTACATGTGATTTAATTGTGTTTATAGAAAGAAACATTACGTATATCAAGACGAAGTTGCAAAGAAAGACTGCGGTCAGAGACTTGCTTCAACAAGCTTGAACTCGCCAACATCAGGGCATATGGAGTTGAGGCATTGTCCAATATGTATTGGCACTGCGAGATGTACTCGCTGTTCTCTGAGAAGCACTTGAGGGTGCTTTCTGCGTGTGCTCGCTCAGCGGAGTCTCTAGAATTGTAAAGCTTTTCACACAGCACCTCTAGCTGCGCTAGGCTCTCCATTGATGACATGAATAAGGAGCTTCAATCTCCAGTTGACCAAGTATCCAAGATTAATATGCCACCGGGTTCTGAATTAATGTCCACGAATTTGCATAAATGTTTGTCACAAGGCCCGAATCAATGCATTAGGCATTCAGTTCAAGAGAAAACTTGACAAGTATGGTAAGAGCTTAGAAGCTAAAATATATGATTCTAGCATAGGGAGAAGGATTGTCACAATACATCCATGTTACAAGAGAAATGTTTCAACAAAAGAGTTTTCTCATGCACAGTACTGTATTCCTTAATCAAAAGACCCTAGACACAAGATAAAACAGCTAAGGAACACTTATATCGCCAATACCAGCAACAGTTCAGCCTGGGGTAGTGTGATCTGCAAGAATGGAAATGCCATACTTTAGAGACGGCCAAACCAGCGAAACAATGTGCAACGAAAAAAATCATGCAAGGACAACTTTCAACTTCTTCTGCTAAGCACTTTCCATTTCTATTTTGTACAGCTCGTGCATGCATATCGATCTGCATTGTGCAAGCATTTAACGTGAGTTAGGTACTGCATTTTGTAAGCCGGTGAATCTCATAGGCACCCTGCATTTACAAGCACACTAGAATAGCACAAAATAAGCGCAGTTCTACTTCGTTGAGGACCTATAAGCGTGCATGCACATCAGCGTAGGCATCACACAATCAAAACCATAAGGTCCCATCCCCTTATCAGTGATCAGAATGCGTGAGGATCAAAATCACTCTACTAGAAAGCTTGCTCCAGGAGATGGCATCTTAACGTGGGGCTTGGATTGAACCCGAAATTGCTCTGGAAAAGTGAAATGCATCCGCACCTTGGGTTGATTGATCGTGCGTGCTGGAGACAGAGGACCTAATCAAACCACGGAGGGGCGGTTAAATCAGATTCTCCGGGCACCACGCAGCAAGCGAATCCGGCTAAGCAGCTAGGGTTACTTACCGACAAGAGAAGACCGATCCGGGCCGAGATGGATCTCCACTCCCAACGCCGCGCCAGCACAGTGCCAGCGGAGGGCGGGGAGGAGGAGAACGATGCGTCTCTCTGCTCGCGCTGGAACGAGACACAGAGAAGGAACGGCAGAAGGATGCGCGGGTAGTGTAGTCACCGGCGATGAAGTCGCCGGTGATGAAATGATGAGGCGGCGGTGGAGAAGGGAATGGGGGGAGGCGGACGGAGATAGAGAGAGCAGCCCACAAGAAAGAGAGAAAGGCAGGAAGGAAGGGCAGGCACGATTTATTTGCAGCTTTCCAGTTGTACCCCTCCTAGATCAGCGGCAGAATAATCATTTTGGGCTGCCTCGCTCACGTTCACCGGTTTTCCATCCAACAGCCCGCTCGGTTTTGCGGGTCCAAATGCATGGACCTCGGAAATAATCCCCAGTAACCGGTATATGCGGTAATGATCCATGTTTTTATTGTTTTAATTAACTCAATATAATGCTTTGCATATTTATTTATATGGCATAATCTGAAAAGATACTGAACCATTTTTTATTGGTTTAATTAACTCAATATAAGGCTATGGATTATATGGCATAATCTAAAAAGATACTGATCCATTTTTTTATTGGTTTAATTAACTCGATATAATGCTACGCATATTTATTTATGGCATAATCTAAAAAGATACAACGGTTAATTTTCACTAATTAAACATAATCAAACCCGGATTTGCTTGTGTGCAAGTACGAGTGTCGTTTGGTTGGTCGAAATGAAATTGTCTTATACATAGATGGAGAGATCTGTATGTATATTTTTAACCTCTGACATATCGTCATAACCTAATTAAACATTCTTTTTTCTTATTCTAGACATTTCAACCCATACGATAATATATCCACACAAAGTAGCAACAGATTTCATAGTATTATGGAGGCTTTAAACACTAAGAAAACATGTGCTATCATAGCAATGACGAGAATGAAATTGCTAGGTGGCCATCATCGAGGTCACGAGATGTAAATTGGCCATCTCCACCCTATAAATACTGATACGTCGTATGAAGCATGGATATGCACCAGTGATAAGTAAAAATACTCTTTGGATACGTATCCAAAAAATATCAAAAAATAAATAATAAATATTCAGATTATTAGGTCGGGTATGTATTGGGCCAATAAACTCCACTTTGGATACGTTTGACCCAACTTTGACACTTGGTCCAGCCCACCAGAGAGAGGGGGTGGGGGGGGGGGGGA
>LAPY01000884.1:60617-79639 GCA_000970635.1 Eragrostis tef | reverse complement strand
GAGGGGGGGGGGGGGGGGGGGGGGGGAGACTGGATTGGATAGCAAGGCGAAGCAATTACCATCGTTGCCATCGTTGCCAGCTTCGGTGCCTCTGGCCGGCATAGATCTGAGGAGGCAGTTACCGTCATTGTCATCCATGTCGGCTTCGATGCCTTTGGCCGGCATAGATCTGAGAGAGGAAGAGGGAGCGACGAAAGTGAGGATGGGAGAACAGAGGAAGAGGGGGATAAAAATTGGCCTGCGAGACGAAGTAGTTACCGTCGTTGACATCCATGTCGGCTACCAGCTTTGGTGCCTTTGGGTGGCATAGATCTGAGGGGACAGAATACCGTCGTTGCCATCTCTGCTGGTTCAGTTCCTTCAGGCGGCACAAATCTTAAGGTACAGAGAGGAACAAGAGAGGAGCGGTGGCGGTAGAGGAACTGGGGGGAGGAGACGATGGTAGCGGTCCATCAAAGTGGGCAACTGAGGGAGCATGGCGGCGCTAGGAAGGAGCGAGGGATGGAGAGAGTGTGTGGCGGCGCTACTGTGAGAGATGGAAAAGTATAAGATAACATATCGACTGTATAGGTCAACGTGGAGTGGGCTAAGGAAAAGTTATTGGGCTCATTATAGGCTGGGCTTTTTTCCTTTTTCTTTACTTATATATAGTTGTTATTTTGCATATCCACCATATTTGTTTTCTAAAAAAATATTAAATATATCCACGTATCTGAGAACAACATATCATTGTTGTATTCATATCCGACGGATACTTGTACACTTATATGTATCCGCGTTGCGTAGCCTCTGCCTGCTACGACTCGAGCAAGGTGTTGTTAGCCCACAGTTTTTGTATGGAGTCATATCTCCTTACACATTGTTTTTCAGCGCGAATTCAGAGTTTGAGTTCCAACTTAGCAAAAGTAGGATTAAAACAGGCGATAGATAGAAAGTAAGCTGGTTTTAGGGCCTGAGGGGTTAAGTAAATCAAAACAAAAAAAAATCAAAAATAGTAACATGGACTTAATAGTAATTTTGTCGTATGAATGCATGAGCATCTAGTGAACTACTATGTTGGTTGTGTCAAAAGAAAAAAAAAAGCTACTATATTGGTTGGAAAATGATGGCAAGTTACCCTACGGCATTTCATTTTTTTTTGCTTGATAACAATTGATAAAAAAATATAGATACACTTTTATATGAAAGGGCTTGTAGCCTAATAGTTACAAAAACCCTTAGTAACAACTGAGATCTTGGATTCAACTTCTCGTAGGAGCGAATTTTTTAAGATTTAACGGCCTTGTGCTTTAAGCCAGCAGTGACTTCGTCAATCTTGAGAATTTGCCGTCTTCAAAGATGCTCGTAAGGATAGCGTTTACCTATATACGTTCATAAGAGTGAGTGTGCGTGTATTATAATTTATAAGTGTCTGAATTGTACTACAAATAAAATAAAATAGAGCAAATTTCTTATTTGGCCCTACAAAAGTTCGTCGTTTCTTTCTTGGCCTAAATAGAAAAAAAAAGTTTCTTATATGACTCAAACCGCGAATTTCATTCTTTTCTTGGCCCTTCCGTCAGTTTTGAGGGATAACAGTGTTAAGTGTGTGCTGAAATGACCATTTTGCCCCTGACTTGAAAAAAAAATAAAAAAAAATTTCGAATTTTTATAATTGTACGAAATTCAAGAATAATGTAATTATTCAAGATTTCAAATGGCATTTGTGCCATTTGAAATCTTGAATAATTACATTATTTTTGAATTTTGGACAATTATAAAATTCGAAAATATTTTTTTTTCATTTTTTTCAAGTCAGGGACAAAATGGTCATTTCAGCACACACTTAACACCGTTGTCCCTCAAAACTGACGGAAGCCAAGAAAGAAATGAAACTCATGGTTTGGGTCATATAGGGAACTTTTTTTCTATTTAGGCCAAGAAAGAAACGACGAACTTTTGTAGGGCCAAATAAAAAATTTGCTCAATAAAATAGATACACTCTTCTCGTGCATCAATAGATGGTTAGGTTGCGAGGGCCTAATTTTGGATGTTTAAACTTTAAGTGATGACAAAAGGCAACACAGCTAGATGGGTAACGCGACAGCGGATAAGAGACGAGAGAAGGGCGTAAGGAAGGAATTAGGGCACCGGTCGAAAGGACGATCATCGGGCCTCCTCGACAGTTATAGTACTGTTTTCTTGGTCCTAGCCATCGCTGAAGCTGGGCAAATCCGTTCTTCCGGATCATACTAACCATTGCGATACCGAAAACTCTTTGAGTTCGTCAAATAACACCAATTTCTTCAATACGAGTTACATTTTGAGCAAGTAGTGTCAAACTCCTCAGGGTCACTCCTTTGCACCCTTAGCGTGGGGCACCCGCTCTCGTTGTTAAACTTGTTTTTTAGCCACTGATTGGCTGGCTACAAAACTTGGCAGGTAGGTACCCTATCATTGCGCTGAGGTGGTTCGAGGTCAGCAATCACAGGCAACACAGACGAAGCCCCTGTTCGTTTCCTTTAGATCTAAATTTTAGAAGGCTTTAAACAAAAAAAATCTATTACTAAATAAAGTCTAATGACAAAACCTTTTTACAGATAGGTACATGTTTACGAGACGAATCTAATGAGTCTAATTAATCTATGTTTTGCCACAGTAATGCTACAGTAACTATCGTCTAATTACAGCTTAACTACTCTCGCTTAGGCCTGTTCGTTTCCTTTAGATCTAAATTTTAGAAGGCTTTAAACAAAAAAAATCTATTACTAAATAAAGTCTAATGACAAAACCTTTTTACAGATAGGTACATGTTTACGAGACGAATCTAATGAGTCTAATTAATCTATGTTTTGCCACAGTAATGCTACAGTAACTATCGTCTAATTACAGCTTAACTACTCTCGTTAGATTCGTCTTGCGAATTAGACTAGAGGTTCTGCAGTTAGTTTTGTAATTAAACTTTATTTAATACTCTTAAATGATAAGATTCTTTTTTTTAGACCTCTCTAAACTTTAGACCCTGTGAAACAAACACCCCCGAAGTCTCTCGGGGTGATGGCGTCCTACGGTGTCTAAGCTAGTTGCATGAGGTTGCTTACACATTACAGACTGCACAGCATCACGTTACGAGGGCGTGGACTTAAACGTGAGCTCCCCCGTGTGAGGGTCCAAGTAAGCCTCCACATGCATCACCGAACTGGATGGATTCACCTCCACAGGCTTGCTCAGCAACTGCAGCCCTTGCTTCCAGTATCTGCTCTCTGAAGTTAACCCACACGTCAATACATTTCATTGCAAGTCGCCGATTATGTTAAATACCACACCACATGGATGTACAGAACAGAATCCTCTTTACCTGGTCCCGTGGCTATAACAATGGAGTTTTTCTCATCAAGTACCCAATCAATCCAAACTGCGAAACCATGACATACCCCATCACAGGCAAACTCAATCTACAAGATGGTATGGATAAAGGAGTTATTATATATCAAAGGCTGTTAAACAGCAAGAATTCAATCTGCACATTTTAACTGGGAAAGCAAAGCTGCGTCCCAGTGTAAGCGCTTTTTTTTTTTTTACCTTTGTTCCCCCAAAACATGAGTGAATAGGCTTGGAGAAGTCGAATTCCATGAGAGAGTACACTTTACTTAATTTCTGTGAAAGATATAACATATTATTAGTTACCATCCAACAAAATGGTACCTATTGTGCACTAACAATTTGGCACTGATTTCACCTTGGTATAGCCACATTGCCACACATAATATGGTAGGCAAGGCCCTTGCTGCCCTCCAAGCAAATCACCACAGGCTCCCAAAGTATCATTAACAACCGAGTGATCAAAACCCTCAACGTCTTTAAGGCTGCAACGGCTCCGCCACAAATCCTGCAGTACAGAAGTAGTCAGATAAGACAAACAGTCCTTTTTACAGGCAAAGACAATAGAGCAAAGAGATAAACAAAAAGGCACTAACCGGAAGTGACATGGCACAGAATCTTAATATTCCCTTACAAGGCATGATAAATGCATCTTCAGATAGCAATGGGGCAAGCAGAGTTCTTTCATTCCTAGAGTCAAAAAGGGTGTCATAATCTTAATTATAAGGCAAAACAATTAGAAAGCATAAAAAGGAGTTTCATATAGATCAGATGAAAGGGAATTGTCTTTTCACTGTTTTTGATTGCGAACATTGGGAGGTAAACATATGAAATGTAGGAGCACACAAAACAAATAACTTATGCCAGGCCAAAATAAATATGAAGATGAGCTGCAAATTTTAAACACATCACAACATCTTTAAAAGAAAATAAAATCAGTGAACTATAAAATTTTGACTCTGTTGACATTATTATGGCAGAATGCTTGATGCGATGGACAATGATCAATAGGAGTTCAAAGTCTCTTACGAACCAGAACCGCAAATTTTGCCACGGCAGCATTCCTTCACTTCCATAGTAAAAAGGTTCCCCCACTAATAGATCAACCTATGGAACACGATAAAACATTAACCGACAATCATAATTCATAAAGCACTGTAATATAAATCCTGGAATCAAATGATGCTGAGAAATATATGACATCTTTTTGTGAAACAAAAAAGTAAATATAGGATGCCAATTGTTAGTCAAGCACTAATAGCCTTTTACCTTTTTATGTTTTAAATCATCCACTGTAATAGATGACGCTCTTCTACCAATCACTTTAATATGGTCCATGGCTAAATTATTTGCATCTGCAATGGCTTGAATATAGTTGCCACCCTTGTCCCGGAGACCAGGAAACATTGATATAACTTCTGAAGATGGTAAGAGAGAAGAAACTAAGAGAGTTAAGAGCACGCTGTCGTCGGCCACAATACAGGTTGGGGAAGATCTTGCAGTCAACTGTATAGGGAAACATTAAACATGAATAAGTGAAGGAGAGAACATATTCAGGACAAAATGGTTATTCAAAGCTCAGTCTATCCAAAGATTACCCAAGAATTCCTTTATGTATTGTTAGGGATAACAGCATCACAAACAAAGGAATAACTGTGCATAATTTTGAGTACTAAGATATTTAAACTTAGAATTCTTCAGAAGTTACACTCAGTATTAGTATTGCACATAATAGCGTAATGCACAAGTTCCCAGGGAAGTCAGTTGCACAACTACATAATAATAGCCAAGCAAATAGGTGTACTTACTCTACTTACTGCACTTCTAATTGCACTTATCAAAGCTGATCTCCAATCTTTGTCACCATAAAGTGCTATCCTTTCAGGCATCAATGTAAGATGGTCACCTTTGGGGCTCCCACTGCATCTTTCATCATTAATATTCATCTGGTATGAGATGCTAGTTTGGTTATGGCTAGCTGTCAGAGAAAGAGTTTGATCTTTCATAACTGGTGCCCCTCTCCCCTTTATAAACCAAACACACTGCTTCCAGTGATCACACCAATCCTTCATGTCTAGGAGTGGAGGCAAGTCAGAAAATAGTGAAAGAAACTTCAAAGTTTTAAGTAGCTTCAGTATGACTTCGCTTGAATCAGGCTAGAAAAAGAACTAGGATAAGTCTTAAGAGCTCTACAAGGAAATATGAAGTTTGATAGAGCAAATTAAAATGGATTCAACATGAAAGGGTTCATGGAACATTGATGCTCTTACAACATCAAGCACGCATTAGGAACAATTATGTTCTCAATTTTCTGTTGCACCATGCACAGTACTGATACTGATACATGAGTAATATCTTGCACATTACATTAATTTAAATGTTGAGGTTTCTTATCGAGTGTTGAGAATTCTAAGTTTTCACATCAATCAAATTCTAAACTGCTTAGGCCTCACCATTTTTAGTTATAACGGGCCAGGTTAGGTGAGATGCAATTATCATGGACATGACAAATCTCGTTGAGCATTCAATCTACAAAACAGCATGATGTACTACTGTTCAGCATTGTAGTGGTTTTGTCAATGAAAGTTTAACCTTCCAAGTAAGAATGAATACAAAGTTATAGTTCCACAAGTTGGAACTGGCATCTCAAGTACATGAATTGATCAAGGAAAACTCAGTTCCGTTCATGCAAAAAGAAACATAATGTTGCTTCAAGGTGAAAATCGTGACTGTTTGACAAACCATTGGCACAATGTGATAGATCCTCACCATTAGACTGTGTCATCCATCTTGGAGCAGTGGAGTACAAGACTGAACCAGCAGAATCTAGTTGAAGCACCCACCTGCAATCGAAGGCAACGTTTTTCAGAGAAATGGATAGATCAGAGAAACTACAAGCCTGTACTTACCACGAAATAATAGCATGAGCACGTCCATCCGCAGTTGCCTTTATCTTGATCTTGGTTTCACGATGACTATCTGGCCGTTTCCAAAAGTCAAATTCAAAAACTTTGAAGGGCTCTGACAGCTAAAGGAGCAGAATCAGGACTTGAATCAACACTTTCCGATCAGAACATGCAAAATATTTCCTTACCAATTGTATTTCATCTGCCAGTGCGTCACATTGCATTGCATGCTGTTGTGGCTTCACCGAGACAATGCTTTCCATTCCGTCAGGAGTAAGCCACACACCATCCGCAGCATTTGATTCGTGGTTGTGGAGATCATGCATCTTCCACAAGAATGTGCTCTCAACTAACTAGGATATCAAACACCAAAAAATTCACATAGATTGATAAGAGTTACTATCAGTAGAAACTTACATGATATTCAAAAAGGCAGTAGGTACTGACTTGCCCATAAGTAGTAGCTCGATATGGAACTGTCTTTGGATTTTTCACCAGTAACATGTCATGTGCGTGTTGTAGAGTTGGTATGAGACCCTCGCCCAACAACTCAGAATCAAGAATTTCACTCACCTGCATAAACCAGGGAGGTGTCAAGTCACCTGGTATCCCAAACTGAACAACTAAAAAATGGCTTGTACAACTATGTCATTTATAATGGAATGCATTGGTTGAGATTACCAAGGGGCTGGTAATTCAAATATTTTGCGTGCAAGTGTACAATTGAAGCTGCATCATATAGTAATTGTTGTTTTAGTATCA
This sequence comes from Eragrostis tef, assembly GCA_000970635.1. Classification (NCBI taxonomy): domain Eukaryota; kingdom Viridiplantae; phylum Streptophyta; class Magnoliopsida; order Poales; family Poaceae; genus Eragrostis; species Eragrostis tef. Next base: position 72,611 of record LAPY01000884.1, on the reverse strand, counting down.
GAGGAGGGATCTATGGCAGAGTAAGAATGATAGTTATGCTACAAGAAAAGCTCACCAGAACATCAGCTGGTGAATCAAGCTCAACTCCAACTTTGAGCTCATCCGAACGCTTGTGAAATAATTTGACCTTATTTTCCATCCCATTCGCTCTGAGTACCCTCCGCATCAACTTGCCCATCGGAAGGTAGGATTCGCATGCTGACACGTTCCCTGTACCTTCACCTCCAACCGTTGACAAAGCCCGAGCAGACATCATTGACAGCAACCCAGTGCCAGCTCTGGATGCATGATCAGCATTAGCATAGCATCCCTTGAATTTTGCAAATAGCCAGCAGAGCTGAAACAAGGTGACAGGGTGTATGCACATAGCAAGGTGACAGACAGAGTTGTAGCGATTATTCTAACTGGAGTTGCATTGCTGCTTAGTGCTCCGTCGCTGTGCCATAGCATGAAGGATTCGATTCCAAGATTTTAATCTCAGACTCGGGAGGCTCACCCGATGTCGAGGACGCGTGAGGCGGGGTCGGTGATGGTGGCGTCAATGGCGCGGCGGTACGCGCGGTTGCGGGCTGTGTCGTTGAGCATGTCGAGGTAGGAGGTGGTGGCGAGGAGCTGCTTGTGCTGGCTGGGCACAGGGGGCGCCTCCCCCTCCCCTTCCGCCTCGTCGACGCCCAGCCACTCGGAGTCGCCGGTGAGCGGGTTGAGGCGGAGCTGGAAGGCGCAGTTGGGCGCGGAGGAAGCCATGTTGCGGCGGCGGCGGAGGAGGCCGAGAGGAGCGGGCGGTGGCCGTGGCGCGACGCCGAGGAGGAGGCAGCTCGGCATCAGGGGTTGGCCGCGGCGGCGTCGCGGGCCCACCGGGGTTTGGGTTTAGCTTTGCTCAGCTCCGCCTCGAGCGAGTCGCCCGGAGACGACGAGCTGGCGCATGGGTAGCGCGCATCCTGGCCGTCCACGTTGGAGCGAACGTGGCAGATGCCCCAAACCACATGGCCCGTCCAGCACGAGCCCGACCCGGCTCGGCCCGGCCCACGCACCACCAACTAACTACTCCCGTTTCATGGCAGTATCTCCTTTTGATTTGGCCTTCCCATTCTCGAGCCGAGGAATCCGATCATCCTCCAATCCCGCAGGATCGCAGCGTCGCCGGCGGCCATGGCGCGCGCCTCCCAGCTCCTCCTCCGCCACTCCCGCAAGGTAACCGTCCTCCTCTCCCTCCATCTCTTCATCTTCCCTGCCCGCGTCGTTCGAATCGTTGCTACGACCGGCAGAGTTTGTTACAATCGTTTGGAATCTCCGATCCGATCCGGCCGTGAATATGGATTAGAGATTCGCGAATGGTGAGGTTTTCTTGTTGATGGTACTAACCTCGTGGTCGCAGTATAATCTGGAATCGAGCCTATTCAAATGCATCGTTCACTGCATGAACATCCCATTGTCCAAGCCACGCCACCCAACACATGTTTATCAAACATGTTGAGTTGATACATCATACATCTCAGTTTAGCGCATCGTTATATAAGTTTGGGCTACTTCATGGGGCTGTTGTTTTCAATTACTAGTCAGAAAGACAGGTTATGTCAGTGTACAGGTCATTACTTGATAGTTGCCTGTTGCGATTGTGAACTAGTCCAACCAAAAAGAGGGCCTTCCTTCAGGGCTCCAACTGGTGGCATGGGTTCCATCGCAGCCACCCAAGTGCGAAACCAGGAACTACCTTGCTCAAAAGAGACATATATGATTTACAAATGCTTCTACATCTCTTTGTTCACCTTCTGCAGTTGCAAAGAGTGCACGCTGTTCTGGACAGTCCACATGGGAGCATTGCTCGTCACTTCTCTGCTACTGCATCCTCGATTCCAAAGGAAGGCGGTATGTGTTCTCTCTTAACTAGTTTCAACGTTCTTCTGCAGAAGTGCTACTCTTCAGTTCTAGAAATTTGTATATGAACCCAAAGGGTATCCTTTTTTTTTTTGAGGTAAACCCAAAGGGTATCCTTATGTTGTACATGTATAATACTCACGGTGTGCCACTGTTTTATCACACACTGAATCCTCTTAGTAGCCCAGTTTAATATCCTATATAGTGCAATGGATGTTATTTTGTTTTACTAAACCAGAAGTGCAATCCATATGTCTTTATGGAGGGGATCAAGTCTAATCCTCTATCAGCGCATGTCTAATTTCCCCTCTCTCAGGGCAAGTCTTGGCATATACCGACTGGCCTTAATGGACTACGTCATTCTTGTTAAGAAAATTGAGGGATCTTGCATTGTTACAGGCGTCCCAAGTTCTAATATTTGTGGAGAGTACGGGAAAGGAGTCCGAAAATCAAGCCTTTTCCATGACAGGCAGTCCAGAGTGGAGCTTCCAACCTTCATGGTCACACAGTTCTATCAAAATTTCGCATGCCTGTTATTTCGATGTATAATCGTTTGTTCTGATGTTAGTTTGTTCTTATCTCTTTATTCTCACAGGTCTCACTAACAGAAACAAGCAGAAACTACATTTGCAAGAGATTATCCAGCTACCGGACAGCAATTCCTGTTACCAGAGTAAACAGTTTATTTTTACGGTATGCTTTATTTTCTGAGTTTCTGCAGCCATAGTTGTGTACTAGCTTATGGTAGTTCTAACTATGCTCTGACTCTTTGATTATTTCAGGGGGCAGGTAGTTCTGGCAAGGCCTTTCTCTAGTGGTGCAGGTATGTTATATCTTGTCATGCGACCTGTGTTAAAAGATTTAATCCCTCTTTGGTAGCTAACTCCTCCTGTTGTAACATAGCTTCCAGCTTGAGTTCGATTATGAAAAGAACCTTTCTTTTTTGGGGAAATATGATAAGCACAAGTCTTCCGCTTTCTTAACAAAACTATTTACTGTCACAGATTTGCCACCACATCAGGAAATAGGGATGCCTTCACTCTCCCCTACCATGACTGAGGTACCATGGTCAAAAGTTGGAAACAAGTAAAAAAAATTATGGCAGGAATAAGATGAAATTCGAATTTTTAGTTTTCTTCAGTTCTCTTTATTTCGCGTAAAAATACTTTCTAAACTGCCTGCAGGGAAACATTGCAAAGTGGCTGAAGAAAGAAGGTGATAAAGTTGCTCCTGGTGAAGTCCTCTGCGAAGTGGAAACAGTAAGTCTTCTTTCTTAACATGTGAGTTCATCTTGGTTTATTTTTATCATTTTATTTACATTAGAGAGTGCATTTATTGTTATTAGGATAAGGCTACTGTCGAGATGGAATCCATGGAGGAGGGCTACCTTGCTAAGATAATCCATGGAGATGGTGCAAAAGAGATTAAAGTTGGTGAGGTACGTATTTCCTATTGAAAAGGTGGCATATGTTCTGCTGATATGAATCGACAAATGAACAACGGGCTTAGCATTTGGGGGTTTATGTTTAACTTGTGTTATCTATTATTTAGATTATTGCTGTAACTGTTGAAGAGGAGGAGGACATTGCAAAATTTAAGGATTACAAGGCTCCAACTTCCTCTGCATCTGGTGGTCCAGCTGAACCAAAGTCCCAATCTGAGCCCACAGAGGCTAAGGAGGAGAAGGCGGCATCCAAGGCTCCTGAGCCAGATGCTACAAAGGCTGAAGATTCAGGGGATCGCGTATTCTCCAGTCCAGTTGCCAAAAAACTAGCAGAAGACAACAATGTATTCATTTAGTACTTCAGCTCTACATGCATTGTATAAGGAATGCTTCTTTAACTTTGCGTTCCCATTCAGGTGCTACTTTCTAGCATAAAAGGTACTGGTCCGGATGGGCGTATTTTGAAGGCAGATATTGAGGATTACTTAGGTAAGATCTCTTCTGTATTTTCAGTCATACGATGAAGAAAAATCACTTTCTGTCAATGGGTATATGTTTTGTCTTGAATGATCTTGTTTTAATTTACGGGGGAGATTCTTGCATTAACGGTGTTTATGTTTATTGAACCTTCTGTAGCCGAGGGTGCCAAGGAAGCTGCACCGGCTCCTGGTCTTGGCTATGTTGATCTTCCGAATACACAAATAAGGAAGGTATAACCAATAAAGTAGAATTGTTCCACGTTGTTTGCTTGTTCTGGTTCTGTACTGCTCTTAACAATTTCTAACTTTATTTTCCCCAGGTGACCGCTTATCGCTTGCTTCAGTCAAAGCAAACCATTCCGCACTACTATCTGACCGTTGATACTCGTGTTGACAAACTTATCAAGTACGGTTTCAGGCACTTTGTGCGAATATTTTTTGCACTATTACTAGTATTCAGAAAATTTCATGAATCATCTGCTGTTTTTTTTTCCCGATGCTGTCTAATTCTTCAATTCAGGTTGCGGAGTCAGTTGAACCCTCTTCAGGATATCTCTGGTGGGAAGAAAATATCTATCAACGATCTTGTCATTAAGGTATATTTGTTGCACGCTTCTCTTATCTATTTATTGTGATGTAGACTTGGCTGTGCATTTGTATTTTTTTTCTTTCGAAATAAAAAGTTGTTTGGAAAGGCACTTTATTCATGGTTCGTGAGTGTTAGGAAGTGTTGTCCAGACAAGTCTGAATTGTGTTCTTCATGTGATTCCCGGTTAAACTTGAGTCTCCCCTGAAATTTTTAAGGTGATTCTTGTTCGATTTGCAGGCTGCGGCATTGGCTCTTCGTAAGGTTCCCGAGTGTAATAGCTCTTGGATGGATGATTTTATTCGCGAGTAAGCTGCAAATAATGAATTGGTAAAAGCTGGGTCACATTTTGGTCCGAGAATGAGGTTTATTTGGTATATTTCTCTTGCAGGTATCACAATGTGAATATCAACGTTGCTGTTCAAACAGACCATGGTTTATTTGTGCCAGTAATTAGGGTAGGTCGTTGCGCTTTACTAAATTGAGCCATTGTTGAAGTTCTCTTCCTATCTCTCCTTTTAATTTTTATTTGTTTTACAGGATGCAGACAAGAAAGGCCTGGCTACTATTGCAGATGAGGTGAAGCAGTTGGCTCAGAGGGCAAGGGATAACAGTCTTAAGCCAGAACATTATGAGGTATAGTGCAAAATATATCCACTGCATTCAATTGGATATTTGGATCCGTCCTTGACAATTCTGATTTTATGCTTTGCAGGGTGGCACTTTCACTGTGTCGAATTTGGGAGGTCCTTTTGGAGTCAAGCAATTCTGTGCTATTGTGAATCCTCCCCAATCGGCAATATTGGCTATCGGATCCGGTAATGTGTTTCCTGTTAGTTGTGCTTGTCCTCCTGGTACATCTTGCCTTGCTAGTTGCGAAAAATAGAAAGATAAGCAAAAATAATTTATGCTATTTCGAAAAGCATGTTGCTACAATTGCCAATATCAGATTTATCGACTGCAAAATATTTTATACATATGGAAAGCCTATGTGTTGCCTTGATTTTGCTTCTTTTTAAAAGTCATAATCGTATAGAGCATTACAAGCTGGACAATGGTCACTTGTTACTTTGTTAGTATTTATAGAATTTTAAACCTAGCAGTTACATTTCTGTTTGAAGTATAGATGCCCATGTCCTTGTGTAAAATGTTTTATTATGTTGGTCATTCTATTGTTTACCGTAGTTTTAAGGAAGCTGCACCGGCTCCTGGTCTTGGCTATGTTGATCTTCCGAATACACAAATAAGGAAGGTATAACCAATAAAGTAGAATTGTTCCACGTTGTTTGCTTGTTCTGGTTCTGTACTGCTCTTAACAATTTCTAACTTTATTTTCCCCAGGTGACCGCTTATCGCTTGCTTCAGTCAAAGCAAACCATTCCGCACTACTATCTGACCGTTGATACTCGTGTTGACAAACTTATCAAGTACGGTTTCAGGCACTTTGTGCGAATATTTTTTGCACTATTACTAGTATTCAGAAAATTTCATGAATCATCTGCTGTTTTTTTTTCCCGATGCTGTCTAATTCTTCAATTCAGGTTGCGGAGTCAGTTGAACCCTCTTCAGGATATCTCTGGTGGGAAGAAAATATCTATCAACGATCTTGTCATTAAGGTATATTTGTTGCACGCTTCTCTTATCTATTTATTGTGATGTAGACTTGGCTGTGCATTTGTATTTTTTTTCTTTCGAAATAAAAAGTTGTTTGGAAAGGCACTTTATTCATGGTTCGTGAGTGTTAGGAAGTGTTGTCCAGACAAGTCTGAATTGTGTTCTTCATGTGATTCCCGGTTAAACTTGAGTCTCCCCTGAAATTTTTAAGGTGATTCTTGTTCGATTTGCAGGCTGCGGCATTGGCTCTTCGTAAGGTTCCCGAGTGTAATAGCTCTTGGATGGATGATTTTATTCGCGAGTAAGCTGCAAATAATGAATTGGTAAAAGCTGGGTCACATTTTGGTCCGAGAATGAGGTTTATTTGGTATATTTCTCTTGCAGGTATCACAATGTGAATATCAACGTTGCTGTTCAAACAGACCATGGTTTATTTGTGCCAGTAATTAGGGTAGGTCGTTGCGCTTTACTAAATTGAGCCATTGTTGAAGTTCTCTTCCTATCTCTCCTTTTAATTTTTATTTGTTTTACAGGATGCAGACAAGAAAGGCCTGGCTACTATTGCAGATGAGGTGAAGCAGTTGGCTCAGAGGGCAAGGGATAACAGTCTTAAGCCAGAACATTATGAGGTATAGTGCAAAATATATCCACTGCATTCAATTGGATATTTGGATCCGTCCTTGACAATTCTGATTTTATGCTTTGCAGGGTGGCACTTTCACTGTGTCGAATTTGGGAGGTCCTTTTGGAGTCAAGCAATTCTGTGCTATTGTGAATCCTCCCCAATCGGCAATATTGGCTATCGGATCCGGTAATGTGTTTCCTGTTAGTTGTGCTTGTCCTCCTGGTACATCTTGCCTTGCTAGTTGCGAAAAATAGAAAGATAAGCAAAAATAATTTATGCTATTTCGAAAAGCATGTTGCTACAATTGCCAATATCAGATTTATCGACTGCAAAATATTTTATACATATGGAAAGCCTATGTGTTGCCTTGATTTTGCTTCTTTTTAAAAGTCATAATCGTATAGAGCATTACAAGCTGGACAATGGTCACTTGTTACTTTGTTAGTATTTATAGAATTTTAAACCTAGCAGTTACATTTCTGTTTGAAGTATAGATGCCCATGTCCTTGTGTAAAATGTTTTATTATGTTGGTCATTCTATTGTTTACCGTAGTTTTAAATTTGTTTGAGCAGCTGAGAAGAGGTTGATCCCAGGGGCTGAATCTGAGTTTGAGGTTGGTTCCTTCATGTCAGCCACGCTGAGCTGCGACCACCGTGTTATTGATGGTATTCTCAGATTCTACGTCGATGGATTTTTTTTTCTCCCTTCTCATTCTTATAAGCATGGTCCAGCTTGAGCTCGCTGATTTTTCTCACTTCTGTGCAGGCGCCATCGGTGCAGAATGGCTCAAGGCGTTCAAGGGCTACATCGAGAACCCAACCTCCATGTTGCTCTAGGCGTTAATCTGCTATAACTGTGATGTGGCAAGATCAATTATTTCGCCATGTCCCATTCTTTGTTATTTCGTAAATAAGGCTAACAGGAACCAAAGTCCTATTCTTTCCGCTGTTTCTTTGTCCCTTTTGACTTTGCGTTGTATCTGTATAAACACGGCACAAGAGCAAACAGTGCAGAGTTAGCATAGGTTCTGACCGTTTCCGGGGAAACACATTGCTTGGATTACGAAGCAAGGTGGAAAGTTGAGGAAGGAAAAGATTTCACGTGCTACTGTGATCGTTTAAGATGCATTTACTCTTTTTTTTTTTCTTTTTTGCGAGGACCTCTAAAACCTTGACGCATTAACTCACTGTCAAAAAGAGTGCTGCGTGATGAAAATGATAGCAAGATTTGGAAATTTCCATGTTGCCTCTATTATATATTTATAAGAATAAATCTTTTGCCCCTGGTCTCATCCGCAGGATATTGGAAGGAACTCTATCCAATAATATTGGAATCATAATCTTTGATCATGGACACGGACGTAATTTGCCTTTCTTGTTAATAAATACAATGTAGACAATGTTCCGTGCCCTGATCAAAACTGCTTAGTATCGAGTAATTAATTACTCAGTCTTTTCTTCTTCTTTTTTGTTTACAAAAGCAATTACTCGTCTTCTTTTTGGAGTCCAGAGTATCTTCATTCAATCCCCCAAACAACTTTAGAAATATGCCAAGGCTTTTCTGATGTTGAAATGGTTTCGATGTACATTTTGAATTATTACCGTCATATATTTTAGGAGACATAAATATTTCAAATAAAATGAGACAAAATGTTTGACCAACACAAACGAATGAAGTCCATTTTTGCACGGGCCTGTTTGTCAGAGGAGATGCTTAGTTGGGCTTAATTGAGCCCTTGAGCAAGTTGTTGGGCCCGGCGGATACACGTCCCCCGTCGTCTTCTTGGCAGAAACCCTACCAGCCCCCGCCCCTTCACGCCATCGCCATGGCCTCCGCCCGCGCCGCCCTCCATCTCCGTCGCCAGGGTCTCGCCGCCGCCACCAACCCCGTCCTCTTCTCCGGACATGGCCTCCGCTACCGCAAGCTCGAGGTCATCCTCACCACGGTAATGTCCGATCTCAGCCTTTCAATCCGCTGTATCTCCACCATTTTGATCTGTGAAGAGGCCATCGTCGCGACCCTTTTGATAACTTGTTTTGTGCGAAATGTTTTGATCCCGTGACTGTAAACTAGGCGTAAGCTGTCTTCGTACTTCTAAAGATGCTTCGTGACATATAATTTGATTTATTGCACATTTGGTGGGCGCTTTGCAATGAAATGTTCGGCCTAATTGACTGCATGTACGATAACTAGTTTTTGGGGCATGTTTTTAATTTTGTTCCTGTGGTGCTGCAGTCCATCGACAAGCTGGGGAAAGCAGGGGAGGTGGTAAAGGTCGCGCCTGGGCATTTCCGCAACCACCTGATGCCCAAGATGCTTGCTGTCCCAAACATCGACAAATTTGCCATACTGGTCCAAGAGCAGCGCAAGGTTCGTTTCATTCCTTCTTGTCTACATGCCTGTATGTTGATGGTTGCTGCTTGCTTCACTGTTCGATAATATTTGTCTATCTCTGTTCGATAATATTTCTCTATGAATGTATGTGTTGGATTAAGACTGTACAATCACCTTCATCGTGCAGTCTTCCTTGATGCATCCATTTCCATGTGGCAATTAGATTGATAGCCAGTCATGCTTAGGTGTGAAAGGTGTTGAGAGTATTGTGTCGCCTCTAGGCCATTCCTCCCTAAGTTTTCTACTTGCATTTCAGTTCATTTGCGACCTTACAGGTTGTTCTTTCTTAATCAGCTTTACCAACGTGAAGAGGAGGTGGTGAAAGAAGTCACAAAGGAAGATGATGATGCTCGGGTAGGTTGTGTGCTCAGAAGATAAAAATATTTCCTTATCTGCTTGGTTGATCATAGGTCTTTGTATACAATTATCTTACTGCTACTATTGATTTCTGTGTTTGGCTAATTATTACTTTACATACTAAAGGTCTTTGATTGGCTATGATTCTCTTTTTTGAAATTATAATTGATTTTGATGTTGCCTAGTATGTTAAGATAAGATCTGAACCACTGAAAAGTTTTCATAATTCATACCATAGCAGCAGAGATTTGAACATAGGATTGTGCTGTGGGATTCTGTTTTCTGAAAGTAATTTGGATATTTGTTTTGTATCGAGAAGAAAAATTTTGGTCTCTGCTATTTTTTGTGCCCGTTTATTGAAAACATTGAACGCTTTGATGTTGAAATTTCTTTGTTAGCTGTTTCATTTAGATAACACGTCATTTTGATTAAAAAAAAATTGACAGATTACCACTACTGTATAAATTAAGTGCAGTGCCTTTTTCTCTGGCTCTTGTAGACGCAATGTGCATGGACAGCGACCTTTGGGTATTTTAAATAAAATTTGGATAAAAGTTGCTATAAAAAATTGAATTCTGCTTAAAGTTAGATATTATGCAATTTTCTCCTGCCATGGTACTCATTTACTTCTTCACCTTCATTTCAACAGCAACAGGAGGAGAGACTGAAGGAGTATCAAACAGCAGCAAAGCGGCTCGATAATGCACTCTTGGTCAGTATCCTACCATGAGAAGTGTAATCCTGCTGCATCATATATCTTCTTCTTTTTTCTTCTTGGTTTAGTCATAAAATTGAGTTTTCATGTAGGGTACATTTGCATTTGCCATGTAATGTATAATTTAGTTCAGGGATGTACTGACCATCACTGAAATTCTGATAGGTGTTGAGGCGGTACATCTCAACTGGAAATGAGCTGCGTACCCCTGTAACAAAAGATGAAATTGTTTCTGAGGTACCTTTCAAGCCTTGAAGCCCACGTTACTTTTCCAAAAATTCCAATTTACCGCAATGTCTCTACTTTACGTGCAGGTGGCAAGGCAACTCAACATCAATATCCATCCGGACAATCTGCACCTGCAATCACCTTTGGCCTCCCTTGGTGAATTTGAGCTGCCCCTACGCTTACCGAGGGATATACCGCGACCAGAAGGCAAGCTACAATGGACTCTCACGGTTAAGATCAGGAGAAAATAAGTGTGTTCATTGGGAAAATTCCTTTCTCTCAAGTGGTGGATGATACAAAGCCATTGTAGCCTTCACATCAAGAGACCTGTGGAATAGATTGTCAGCGCGAAGTCCTATGTGTTTTGCTAATAGTAGATTCAGATATATTTGCTCAGCAAACCCCTTCCCATTTCCGAAATTGGGATTGACCATTTTTGGCCCTTGAGCTTGTTTTCTGTCTGTCGAGAGGACAGTATGATGGTGACATGATTATTGAAAAATGTTACGTGGTGATGAATAATTTGACTGAAACACTGATGCAATTACTGCTTGGCATGGCATATCCGTATGGTGTATATAAATCTTGTATGTTATAGTATCCTAAATGGGAGTGTGACTAAAAGGTGAGGCATATCAGAAGGCTGGGGTTCTAAGGCATCCATAAAAGGAGAGGCAGCGAACGAAAGCTTCCTTGAGAATGCGGCGGCAACCTAACCATCAGAAAGATGATGCCGTCGTTATCACAAGAAAATGGCTGTCCCGATCACCTTTGTGATCGGTCCACGTTTCCCGACGTGTTCTTGTGCCATCATCTCACTTGCAAGTGTATATAAAATGCTAAAATCCGATCCGATCAGATGTGATCTCCATTCGCATCGGCTTTGACTGATAGATACAACTGAATCGGATGCATTGAATTGAATGATCATCTGAAGAAGCCGCATGATGCAAGATATCATTGGATAAATGGGGCCCTGATGATGGTTACTGACAATCATCACGTTATTTTTTTGGTCGTATTTTAAGATCCAAAGCTGAAATACATTGCTAATGACTTGTTTTCCGGTTCTGTCCTCCTGTAACAAGTCGTCAGGTGTTACCACTGGGTCCTCAGTGTCAGTGCTACTAGAAAGTAAACAGCAACTATTTACAGCCTGAAAAGTTCTCCGCTAGACTCCGAGATGCTACTTTGCTTGGGCTCTGCAAAATACCTTTCCTTGGCGGCAAGAGATAGCCGTAAAAGTGGTCATCTCGAGGCCTTTTCTCTTGACGTTAATTCGCCTGCAAGTAGGCCTGGGCAGAAAACCCGAGCCCGAACCCCAAACCCGAGAAAACCCGATCCCGAATCCAGACAGCCCGAACCCGTAAACCCGAATGTTGTTCTCGGGTTGGAAGTCTCAAAACCCGATTTAATTTTGGGATTGCTCAGGTTCATACCCACGGTACCCGAATATCCCGAATATCTCGTAATATTCAATAGCCCATACACCTTCAGGCATTCAGCCCAGCCCAAGGAGAACCCTAGCCGCACAGGCGCACACCAAAACCAGTTCGCCCCCATGCGGCCACGCCGCCACCCCCCTGTTCCGCACAGACGCACACCTTGAGCTCGCGAGTCCCGCCCACGCCGCCGACCAGCCACATCGGCCATCGCCGTGGCTGGGGGCCCCGCCA
>LAPY01000884.1:20793-59614 GCA_000970635.1 Eragrostis tef | reverse complement strand
AGGAGAAGGGGAAGGGGAAGGGAAAAGCCAAGGAGAAGGAGAACCTGAACTTACTGATTTTTGTTGCTGCTTTTCTTGATCCAAGGTACAAGTTGTCTTTGTACACAAAGATAACCGTTGAAGAGATATTTGATGAGGAAAGAGGACGACTAGTTTGGGAAGCTATTGACACTTGTATTCGTGAGTTGTTTGAAGAATACAGGAAAATTTATGCTCCAAACGAAGAGATAGCCGAAGCAAGTGATACAATAGCATCAACTAGAGGTAGAGAAAGCAAACTGAGAGAAGTTATTGCCAAGCGGATGAAGCTAAACAATGATTCCAGCAACAATACTAAATCTGAGCTTGACAAATATCTATCTGAAAAAACTGAAGACATAACAAAGAAGATTGACCTTCTTGTTTGGTGGAAAGCATCTGAACAGAGATTTCCAGTTCTGTCTCGCTTGGCTCGTGATGTCCTTGCTATACCAATCTCAACAGTAGCTTCAGAGTCAGCATTTAGTACAAGTGGACGTATTTTAGATGACTTCCGTAGCTCTCTTACCCCATTCATGCTTGAAGCTCTAGTATGTACACAGGATTGGCTGAGGCGATCATTACCCATTGACATACAAGAGAATATCGAGGAATTAACAATGCTAGAAAAAGGTACAATATTCCTTCAGTTATTTGTTTGATCATTCTTAAGTTGTTCACTACATGTTTGCATTATTGATCTGGTGTTGGCTCATTGCAGAGTTAATTGAAGAGTTTGATGCTAATAAAGGAAAAGGGAAAGAGCAATCTTCCACGTCTAGGACACATGCAACCACAGGAAGCAATTCTAGCAAGTCCATCTCCAATCCTGGAACGTCTACATCTTAATTTTTAAATAAATTATTCAGAATTCAAGTGTGTGATTTTTAGACGTGAATGACAGACATGTTACATTATTTGTGAAACTTTAATTCTATGGTGTTGGACGATATGATTTGTGCATATGTTCTTAGTTCTAAACAGCTGCTAGATCGCTGGCATTTGTTGCTCTAACAACGTGTTGCAGGTCTGCCTTTTTTTATTGGCTAAACAATGCTGAGCTGCTTATCCTGCCATGAATCCAATATCAGGTAGATCGGATTATCCGAAACCCGAACCTGAAATTTCAGGAACCCGAAATGTCGGGTACTGCTGTTTTCGGGTCCAACCTCGGGTTCAAGTTCTCAAAACCCGAAATTCTCAAAACCCGATTATCCCGACCCGAATTTTCGGGTTTACCCGAACGCTCAGGCCTACCTATATATGTACACGGAAGAAGGCACTCGGCCTGCGGCGCCGCTGAGCTGCACCGGCGCGAACCCGGCGGACGCAAGCATGGTCCGCCAGCACGGAGGCCGCAGCTGCTTCTGCTGAGCGAGGAGCATTTCCTCCACCCTGGGACGTAGGATGAAGTGCTCGATTGAGGCGGAGCTCCACATGATCAGCTGGGTGCGAGACCAGCGCCGTCAGCTTCATGAGTGCCTGCCGATGCCGACGTCGAGGAACGCCTGCGTGGAGGTGATGCTGGCGAACTGGACGGTCGGGGACGCGTCGGCCAGGGCCTTGTGCGCGGCGAGCTTCTGCGCCACGTCCAACGGCGACGACGACGAGGGCGGCGGCTCCTTCTGGAAGAGGAGCAGAGGAGCCGCCGGCGACTGCGTCCTCATCAGGTGGTGATTGAGCCGCGCCAATACCCCGCGCGCCGCCTCAATAAGGATCCAAACAATAATCCACCTCCTGATGCTGGTGCGGCGGCGGCAGCAACTCCTCTTGACACGGCGGCGGCCTTGTTTGATTCGACATAATACAATTCGATTCCTACACGGGCAGACTACCTCGACTGCCTTGTTCAGTTACATTACAATTTACAAGCTGAGAAGATGGCTCGATCTCCTCCATATTCATCAAGATCCAACATGATAGGCCCGTCCATATTCTTGGCGTTTTTGTTCCTCTTTGCAACACGCGTGCAATGTAATTATATATCATCGACCTTGTCTCTTTGTTAGTTCGTAATATAGATAATTTTGTGATTGTAACACTAACACATGTTCTTAAATTTGAAGCAGGCCAAAGCAATTAGGAACAACGCTACACAACTATTGGATGATAGTAAGCTCAAACTAATATTTTGTGCCAAAACCTTTCGTGTATCTGACCCATCAAAGAATTGTTGGTGCTGCATGAATCAAAAGCCAAAAGTATTGTGTTACGAACAGATAAAGGATTGTAGGGATGTGTTCCAAGTTTGCCACCCCAACTGTCCGCCGTCGTAAGTGAAGTCCAGTAGAGGATCTTATACTAGTTAGAGGACGCAAGAGTTGTAACACAATAGTTTCAATTTATAGGTGTCCTATCTCATTAGTTTCCACCGGATATGTTGTAATAACAAGGCGGTTGACTCCTATGGAGCGATTTTATCATCTTTAATTTGATCCTATATATCCTTTATTTGGCAGTATCAGATGGGTCCAGATTTTGTTTGTTTCTAAGAGTTGTTTGTAAATGTTGCAGCGTTTCAAAAGTACATTGCCCTTTCCTCGTCATATCTGGCACTTTAATTAGTACAAGAAATTGAGAAAAAGGAAATATCAAGCATTTATATATGATTCATTGCATGCATGCTCACAATAATGTTGTTTCTCGTATCGTGTAATACAACAACTAACACGCCCACATGGCCTTATTGTAACAGCTATGCAGCACTGAGCGGATGGACGGTACGTACGACGACAACTGAAATGAGGATGACTGGCTCCTCCACACGAACTACACACAGACATGACATGATCCATCCATATTTATGGTCGGTGTTCACGCAAAGTAAGGCCGGTACGTTTACGAGACGACGATCGATGTGTGTGCATGCAGAGCGAGAGGCCGCTAGGCGCACTGGAAGCCTTTGGGCACCTTGCATCCGCAGTAGTTGAGGAGTAGGGAGAGGTCGACGTCGACGTTGAGGTTGGCGCCGAGGACGTTGGCGTTGATGGCGAGGCAGACGCAGACGGCGGCGTCCAGGTCGGCGAGGCCGGAGATGAGCGGGCAGCACGGCTCCTTCTTCGGTGGTTGCCCAACCACCGCGTGGATGAGGCCGTCGAGCACGTCGGCGCACACCCCCAGCTTCACGGCGTTCACCGGGCACTTCCCCGACGGCTTAGGGCACGGGTGCCCGTCGCACGCCTCCGCCGCCGGCGCCATCAACGTCGACAGCACCAACACCAACAACACACTGCTCATCATCAGCTTCCTGCTGGAGCTCGCCATTGTTGTTTTGTTATCCTACTAGCTAGCTACTTCGGTCTATATATGTGTTTCAGCTACTACTTGTAAGAGATCAGATGGCTTTGTTTTGCTCTGCGACCAAACGCTGAGGCCATGCACATGTATTTATACCGTGAGGATTTTGGAGTTTAGTTTGGTTGATCATCATATATTTAGCTGGTTAAATGAGTCAAGTAGTTGTTTCTTAATTATTTTTCATGTTCTGATAATTAACCGACGTCATACAAACACGGCCGGCCGGCAATGTGTCGTTTACACGACCACGCCTCCTGGTTCAAAGAGATTATTATAGCACCGTAACAAATTAAGGAGCTAAAACTTGACCACTGAATAATAAGACAGACATGCCAGAGCAAATAAGGGATCACATGCAGTGCTGCGGCATATGATCGATATATATCCAATGCCAATTTGTACGTTGCCACTTGCATCTGTGATTGTCATCAGATGAAGATATCGATCGTCCACAGATTTTGTTTATTCCGATTGGGCGCGCCATCATTCGTGACTCGGGCAAAAAATGTGTTCGTACTCTGTGTTCTCTTCTCTTGTCTACCGGTAGTCTCTGTCAGTCGTTTTATCTGTCCACATATAGGAAACGAACACGTACAAAGATTGGTCGCCCGTGATCTTCAGCCGGCCAATAACATAAACGATTTCAGACCAAACGACGCGTATATCATTGCTGATGTGGGAACTCAAATTGGATGCAGCGCGAGAATGATCGGAAACCACACTGCCCTCTTACACTGGACCCCGAAAAAATTAACGATGGACATGGATTTCAGGAAAAATCGAGACAAGAAATGTAGATGTTCTGCCTGACATCCTGAGAAGGAGGAGTTATTTTGCGCGGGCGCTGTTGCCAGAGAAGTGATGGATTTTACTATGCTCTGAAGCAAGGGAATGGGAAATGTTTGTTTTGGGAACAGTTTGCCATCAACCTTTCAGTCAGGTTTGCAGTTTCGATTCAGATATACTGGGGCGCCCTGTTCAGTGAAGCCGCCAAGATTTACCAATACAATGCTAGTCATACAACAGGGTTTTACTCGTTCCCTGGCTCCGTTAGCTGCAAATTTGGATGCACATGGAAATCTCAGTTCAGTTGATGCAGATTCAGTTGATCTCAGTTCAGCCCAATGGGGGTGTTCGTTTCCCCCCTCTAAACTTTAGACCCTCTAAAATCAAAGAGAATCTTGTCATTTAGGAGTACTAAATAAAGTCTAATTACAAAACCTTTTTGTAGATGAGCATAAATTTACGAGATAAATCTAATGAGCCTAATTAATCCATGTTTTGGTACAGTAACCATCTGCTAATCACGGCTTAATTACTCTCATTAGATTCCTCTCGCGAATTAGACCCAGAGTTTTGCAGTTAGTTTTGTAATTAAACTTTATTTAGTACTTTTAAATGACAAAAATTTTTGTAATGTGACACTCTAAATTCTTGTAACAGTACTAGTTTATGGAAAACTTTGTGCAGCTGAAAGGTAAGATCGGTCTGATCAGCATCACGTGGAGTGCACACATCCTGGTCTGGTCTCCACTCTTCACTCCTCTACCATTTCGTCATCCATTCCCTTCACCAGGCAGAGCAGATCGAAGTCCAACACCCACCACCATCGCCGTCGCCGTCACCATGGGCTCCCACCGCGATTTCTTCCTCGACGACCCCTTCTTCCCCTTCCCGCCAACCTCCTTCTCCTCTTCCTCCTCTTGCCCCTTCCTCGAGTTCGACCGCCCCTCCTCCTTCCCGGCCTCCCCATTCCACGACCTCGACCTCTTCCTCCCCCCGGCGCCACCCCTCGACCCCTTCCCGTCCCCCTACCCCTTCCTCCTCCGCGACCTCACCGACCGCGTTGCCGCCCTCGAGCTCGCCGTAGCCACCCGCCGCCCCGAGCCCCCGGCCACCAGGAAGTACACCTACGTCACCGAGTCCGCCGGCCGCAAGGTCAAGTGGACCGCCGTCGACAAGCCGCGCCGCGGGGAGCGGGACCTCAAGTGGGAGGCCGAGATCAAGTCACCCCACGACGACGGCTTTGACCGCAAGTGGAAGTGGGAGGCCAAAGGGGCCGCGCCTGGCGGATCCTCCGCCAGGAAGGTCAAGTGGGGCACCGCCGTCAAGGGCAAGGGATGCCTCGAGCCATGGTCGCAGTCCTACACCTGGGAGGAGGACTTCGACACCAGCGACACTGACGACGAGGAGAAGCCGGAGAAGAAGGTTGACAAGAAGAAGAAGAACAAGGTCACCGAGGACAAGAAGAAGGCCGTCAAGAAGGAGAAGAAATGCCCGGCCTCCACCACCATCAAGATCGAGGAGATCCCCGACGACAACGACGCTGGATGCGCCGCCATCAGAAAGGTCTCTTTTTTACGACACACCAGAGGACCTCTTCTCAAGTTTTAGCTAGATTCAGATGGTTTACTTATAAGATTGTCCTTTTAGGGGTTGTTTCAGTCTATTGGGCATCTAGATCACTCTAGTCTGAATGAATGTGTAGTTATTTAGCAGGTTTCATATAGATCCGTACTGTTTCTGCTCGGATTTCAGGGAAATGGAGGGTTTAAGGATGCTGCATTTGCCTTCCATTAGAGATCTGCACTTACTGCATTATGCTATGCTACTGAAATCATTAACAATCTAATGCATATGCTTCTCTGCACTAATACTGTTGCCCTGACTACCCTGCATTTTTCCTCTCTCAAGGCTTTTGCCAAGGGCAATGGCAAGGGAAAGAGGAAGGAACTCACCCCGCAGGATGCTGCATTGATGATCCAGATCAACTACAGGGCTCACCTTGCTCACCGCTCCCAGGTGCTCCGCTGCCTGCGTGATCTGGCTGTGGCTAAAGCCAAGCTCAAGGAGATCAGGTCCATGTTCTATAACATCTCTTACAGGCGCCGCATTGCGCATGACCACGAAGAGCGCCAAAGGTTCTCTGAGAAAATCATTGTCCTGCTTCTTACCGTGGATGCGCTCGAGGTGAAACACCTGTTTGTTATTACTGCCATTTTTCAGTTTGCAAGTTCAGTCGTTTCCTTTTCCGGTCCTGACTCCTCCGGTTGATTTATTAGGTGTCTCTTCATATAAGTATTAGTTTCTACCTGTGCATCTGAAGTTATTGATTAGTGATACTGTTGCTTTGTTGAGAATCTCCGAGAAGAGTACAATGGGATTATCAAGCTACTCTTTCTCACGTGCATCTATATGTCATCTTTTGACAGAATTTGATATGGATCCCCGTCATCATGCAATCCCGTGTAGTAGGTTTATTTCAGACAGAGAATACTTTAATTGCTTGAAATGATCTTCGGGCCTATGGCAAACTGATTTTGTTCTAATATTTTTTGTTGTGAACTGTCTTAGAGTGACGCTTTTGCGTTCAAGAATTGTTCTGTTGTCGTGTATATTATTATTTTTAGACATTAACTTTGGCTACTAGGATAGTTATATGACTAATATTTGATTTATCAGTAAGTATTTCAATCACTACCAGTTTTTTGCTTTAGGACTTGTGTGCACCTTTATTATGTTGTAGGTTTTGAACTTTCCATGGCAAATCAGCTGTAAGGGCAGTCTTCTAAATCGTTCCTAGGCTTCATTAGTACTCAAGTATTTATTTCATTTGTCGTTACTGAACTTTGTTTGGTGGATTTTTAGTGAAAGAAAATTCATGGATAGTGAATATATGACTATGATGCTCCTGTCCTGTCTCAGAAATACTGTGGTCCTTGACTTTGCACTTGAGTAGAACTGAAATAGTGAACTCAGGTTGTGCAGACGATCATGTTTGTTTATTTGGTTACACGCGAATCAGACACTCTGTTTCTTTTTTAGCTTCCCTTTTTCCTTGCTGGCTTGTGCATGCCAATGGAATGAAGGCTTTTCTTTATAACATAGCATTATGGCTTCTGAATCGTTTCTTATTAGCCCAGACTCTGATGACCCTGTTTGGTGCTTGCCTTGATCCAGGGACCTGACTACATGGTGAGGACTGCGAAGAAATCTATGCTGGAGGAGCTTGAGGCAATGCTGGAGGTTGTGGACCCCCAGCCACCTGGGAAGCAGAGGTCGCTGAGCCGCAGAAAGTTTGATCTTCCAGAGGGTGGAGAGATCTCAGATGAGAAGAAGGCCGGTGTGAACAATGCCGTGAGGGTCATCAAGGAGGGCAAGTAATGATTAAGAGGCGCCATTGTTATCATTCCTGATGAAGTTTGTAGCCACATGTCTTATCTATCATCTATGACAAGTTCAGGACTCTGTGTACCATGTTATCATTTCCCATTATCTTGGCAAGAACTGTACACTCCTCTAGTGTTATCTGTCTTTTACCGTGAACTCTGAACCATTGATCAGTTTGTGATTTAGGATCTGTGATGTTTTGTAGTTTGTTGCTTCTCTTTTACTGCCTTGTAGAAACTTTATGACTGTTGCCGTTGGTCTAGAGTTATGGTTTGTCCCAACGTGGGCATGTCCTCAACTGGCTCTGACGATGCATCAGGGGGAACACAATGAAAGTAGGGCATAAAACCTTGTAATTTGCAAGTCATGGTACTATTCACTGGAGTTTGTACATAATTTTTACAGAAGAATTGAAGTAAAATCTATCAGCAATTAAGCTTCCTTTTCCTCCCAGTATGGTCTATCTAACTGCAAGATCTGTAGAGTGGCTCCACGGACGGATGATACAATATTTCGCTCTTATCGAGTGTCTCATCTTCTTTTCTTTTTTTTAAGCAAAATCGAAATCTCATCTGGGGTCCCTTCTTGGCGGCGGAGCTGTAGCAGCAGCAGCTGCTGCGCCAGCTTGAGCTTGGGCTTGGGATTGGGGCCGACCCAAATCCAAGCTCTGCATCTCACTCGCAAGCAACGCCCTTCGTTCTTTGAGAAAGTTGAGCCGGTTCGTCAGCTTGATTAGCGCAGATGCGCCCGGCGCATTTCCAGATTCCTGAAACAACAAACAAACAAATGAACAAGTCGCCAGCAGCACGAGCTCTTAATTGGTGATGTTAGGACAATTTTCTTAGCTCATCTAACATCAAGAAGTTAAAACCTTTTTCCTGAAAGGAAGAGGCTAATTACCTCCAGTTTACTAGTTGCACAATGCCTCTGTGCTTTAGTCCACCTTGACGTAGATGATGAACCATCAAAGGGGGCAGTCTCCCCTTTTGATGAAAGCAGTCTCTGAGCCCTCTGGCTCCGCAACTGCTCACTATAATTTGCACTTTGTTGATGCTTCTCGGTTGAACCAGGTGAGTCTGCCTGAAATATGTTTCCTTTTGTGTCAAATATTGGAACTGAGCGAAACAACTACTCGGAGGGCATTTTCTTGCAAAGTACAAGGGAGAAAGGGGAACTCATACCATATTCGATACAGAGTCAGACCCAATCTCTGAGGAGAGGGAAACATTTCGTTCATATCTGGAGAGAGGGAGCCAGATTTACATGTCTATCTTGAAGTATGTTTCTTAGACAGTAAAAGCACTTGGGATAGAAATCTTACTCGGAAAGCTTGTATGTATTTAGGAGCCGTTTGTTGCAAGATTCACACAATAAGCTGGAGAACAGCTGTTGGCTGTTCACCTGTCCACGAAGATCAGAGGCCTTTTGCTTCAAGTTCATGACATCAGATTCAGCAGTCGCAACTTCCTCAAGATCACTCTTAGTCTTGTATAATAGAAAAAAAAACATTTCAGATGGTGTAAAACAGTTTAAACTAAAAATAACCAACCAGATCTTTACCTTGTTGTCTATTGTTGAAGGCAAGGATACCTGCCCTCTTCGCATGTTCATCAGCCCAGACTCCAAGGAGGCCCTCAAATTTCTCTCCTTCTGCAGCTGGTCTCGCAAAGTTTCCACCTATCAAGTGAACAAATTTCTATTGTTTAACAGAACAAATGCACAGCTTACTTTGACAAGTTCGGCAAGACCCTTTCAGAGGCATAAAAGTACCAGATGACGGTAACTTATAAAATCTCATACTTCCTATTTAGAGTAGAACATCAGGCATTAATTCTTACTTCTTTTACAAGTGCCAAACGGCGCTCATGTAGTTCTTCTTTTCTCCTTTCCAGACTCACTTGGAGGATTCCATTTTCTTTGACCTGAAAAAAGGCACAGCATCAACTCACAGGGTATCAATGTTACTCAACCTGTTTCGTATGATCCTAGGGGAAAGGGGTGTACCTCCTTTGTAATTTTATATTGGAGATCAGCCTTGTTGTTCTCCAGTTTATCAAGAAGGGTCCTAATTCAGAATCCAAATTAGAAAACTTACACATGTCAACGTGCGAATTAAAGCTGCATGCGTTTCTGCTATTTCTGAGTTTTGAGCTGTGGAAAGTTTTGTTTGGGATTTTTTTACAACCTGAAGCAAACCCACAACCGAAAAAAAAACTTCACAAAAAAGGTACATATTTTCAGAAGTGAATGGCAAATTCAGATATTATGGAAGACACACACACAAAAAAAATGCCATCTGTAATTATGGCAATGAAGAAAGGTGATGCACAATCACAGGAGTTTCATTTCTTTCTGGTAAAAATTTGGACCATCACCAGAGGGGTTGTTAACTATTGAGAAAGATAAACAACTGGTTGGAAAATATTTTCCGTTTAAAGGGATACCTACATATCGTTCAGAGAAAAATTCAGAGAACTACAACTATTTGCACCCCCATAACGCAAAACTATGAGGGCCAGGTCCAAAAGTCGTAGTTTTGCGTTATATGGGTGCAAATAGTCATAGTTTTCTGAAATTTAATTAAAAAATGCTGTACTTTTCTGTTACTCCGGTGCAGATAGTCGTAGTTTTCACAAACATTGCCCTATCTTTTGATAAACATGCCAAAAGGTGCCTTACAAGCGTATATGACAGGCTACTTACTCATCATCACTGCAACACTCAATCTCCTCTGTTGACAAATCTTTTCTTGCCTGTAAACATAGTTTACTGTAAGATTAGCCTGTTAGCATCAATATACAGAACTATACCAGTAACGATTGCACTTACCGAAGTACGACCCCATAATGTTTTTTTGCCCTTATTCGTTGAGCTGCTTGATTTCTCAATAGATTTGGCTCCAGAAACTGAGGAACGAGAATTTGATTTTACTATATGATCCTTGGAATCGTTTGATTCATCATGTTTCGGCTCAGATAGATTGTTGATTTCCATTTGAGAGGCATCTTCCATTTGAATTTGATCAATGCCTTCCCTTGATGCACCATTTTCTGTTCCTGCTGCTTTTGTAGGAGGTTGAGCTGCTTGATTATTGGCATTACCTGCAGTGCCCGCAATACTTTTTTTGACCTATGAACCGAGAAAAATTTGAAGTTGCAATTACCAGAAACACCATGGTAAAATCAATCCAAGCACAGTAATTCAAAATACTATGCATTCAAAAACTGAAATAGACAAGCAAGAAGAGCACAATCAGACAAGTGGTGGGTCATAAAAGTCTGTGCAAAAGAAACAATGTTCTCCTTGCCCGCCCTTCCGATACCAGCACATGTACAATGTTTGGAATCAGTACAGTCGTTAGATGGTACCTTCTCATCAGTTCTAGCTTTACTGTCATATTCGCTGCCACCAGAAGAGTGCTCACTATTGTCATCCAAGTCTTCAACGTCATCTTCACCAGAATCATAAGAACCATCCTCATCATGGATGTCATTATCAGTGGAATATTCCTTCTCCACATCATCGTCCTCGGATTCAGTATAAGCATCTGAAGAACAAACAAATCTTTTCTTGCCTGTAAACATAGTATACCGGTAAAACTGTAAGATTATCCTGCTAGACTCAATATACAGAACCATACCAGTAACTATTGCACTTACTGAAGTACGACCCCATAATGTTTTTTTGCCCTTATTCGTTGAGCTGCTTGATTTCTCAATAGATTTGGCTCCAGAAACTGAGGAACGAGAATTTGATTTTACTATATGATCCTTGGAATCGTTTGATTCATCATGTTTCGGCTCAGATAGATTGTTGATTTCCATTTGAGAGGCATCTTCCATTTGAATTTGATCAATGCCTTCCCTTGATGCACCATTTTCTGTTCCTGCTGCTTTTGTAGGAGGTTGAGCTGCTTGATTATTGGCATTACCTGCAGTGCCCGCAATACTTTTTTTGACCTATGAACCGAGAAAAATTTGAAGTTGCAATTACCAGAAACACCATGGTAAAATCAATCCAAGCACAGTAATTCAAAATACTATGCATTCAAAAACTGAAATAGACAAGCAAGAAGAGCACAATCAGACAAGTGGTGGGTCATAAAAGTCTGTGCAAAAGAAACAATGTTCTCCTTGCCCGCCCTTCCGATACCAGCACATGTACAATGTTTGGAATCAGTACAGTCGTTAGATGGTACCTTCTCATCAGTTCTAGCTTTACTGTCATATTCGCTGCCACCAGAAGAGTGCTCACTATTGTCATCCAAGTCTTCAACGTCATCTTCACCAGAATCATAAGAACCATCCTCATCATGGATGTCATTATCAGTGGAATATTCCTTCTCCACATCATCGTCCTCGGATTCAGTATAAGCATCTGAAGAACAAGAACCTTCTTCCAGGTCCTGTGCAAATAACCAGTTGAATAAGTGTAACTTCAGATGGAACTCAAATGCAGAAATAAGAGTGTGGGAAAGGTAAAAGGGAGATACATCAAATATCTGATCGTATTCCTCAAGCATAACAATAACAATGGCTTGAGCATGGTTTGCAGCAGCAGCAGCTTGAAGCAGCTGGAACGAACCATCCCCGCCCATACTAAAGTCGTTATCGATCTCACATTCACCAAGAAGAAGAGGTCGAAGAAGGAGCGGTGCCATGCAAGCGGCCAAAGCAGATTGAGACATCCTATTGACTGCTTTGTGTGTTTCAACAATCTGCATCATTTTAAGGATTCTGAAACAAAACTGATGAGTTTGGTGCCCATTTTGTGGAATAATGCTGTTTCGGGAATTCACTATACAGTTTTGACTGTAATGAAAATTGGAAAAAATACATCTATGAAACGTACGTACCTCTGTACTAATAGTCGATTTGGTTCTGGGAAAACTTCATATATCACTCTACTTATCTCATCTAGCCTTCTTGACTTGTCAGTTCCTGTGTGAACAGTTGTCGTTATCAGTTTGTGGTTTGAACACATTCGAATGATACGGATAAGGGCATAAGTCAAGTTTCTTTGTTGTAGTTCGTATGATTTCAATCGGGATTCTACATCAGGTAGTTTAATAACAAAATGCTGAATACAGGGACAAAAGTTTCAAATCAGTCTTACGGTAAGCTGTAACCAGAGCAGTGCAACATGCTGCAGGAACTGCTGATGATGGCATCTCTCGAAGAATATACTGCATCAAATGACGAACAAACAAATATAAATGACAAGAACTATAAAAGTAAAATCATATGGTAAGGCAGTAGTGAAACGCTTGGCAAATACCTTAATGCAATCGCCAATAACATGCGCATCCTCTTCTGGGGAGAACTCATTTTTTCCTGTTAAATCATTTTGAAATTACGGTTATAAATACTGTAAATATGTAGAGCACAAAAGGCATGGCAACAAACGACAGAAAAAAACAATTGTCAGGCGTTATTACAGCCCTCATAAAATATCTTCAGGAAAATTAGCGACAGAAAACAGATATTTGCTTAAATCAACTATATGCTAATAAATTCCAGGAGACTGTCACATATCAAACATGGAAATCTTAAATAAGAAAAAAGGAGAAAGATTAGGCCAAAAGAAATCACCCTTTTAAGAAAAAAGGAGAACGATTAGGCCAAAAGAAATCACCCTTCTCATAATCCCGAAGTCTGCGTTTGACTTCTTCAACATCAGCAGACTGACGCAGGATTCCTTCTACCTTGATCCCTACAGATAAATGTTTCATTTCTTATGTTATGAATAACAGAGAATCTTCTACAAGTTTGTGCTACTACTAACCGTAATGCACAATGGGTGAAACTGTGTACTGGCTGAATTAAATTAGTAAGAGTACTTACCATAATCCTCAATGAACTTCAGTGCTTTCTCCATGAAAGAGGGATTACCATCAGGATCCACAAGTGCAAACTCTGCAGGTTTGCCAACAACAGAATTGTCCTCCGCTACAACAGAAATAATTAAATTTTCTTATTCAAATGCAACGAGGAGTCCATGTCTACATTTAACACAAGGAAATAAAGAAACTGATCTTAAACTGTCAATTTTAGCAAGTACAAGAGTTACATGTTGCACCTTTCGCAACTTGATGAGGGCATACAGAAATAGTATAATATGTCAAATGGTGAGATACTGGTGAAAGTTAACGCAGCTTACCCTGTTCAGCTGGAGCTTCAGCAGCTTCTGCTACATCAGTGCTGAATATTGGATTTTGCCCCACTGTAGTTGCTACACTGGGTGCTTGTGCCAAAGCGTTCTCTAATGCACTTCTCCATTCGTTTAGGTCTTCTGTGGTTTCAGCCTGGTCGGTAAAATATCATACAATTTAGTTTCAATAACCATTGCAATATTAGCAGAACAAAAACAGTCCAAATTTGGATCGGGAAGGTGCAAAACCAAACTTTTATGTAAAAAAAGAAAAATGGAAGGCGCAAACCAACCTTCAGAGTGAAAGTTCGTCCATCATGGCCATCAGGAAATAATACTGTCAAAAGTTTCCTTTCTTCTTTGACTACAACACTGAAGCATCACTCAAGGTCACAGGTTAACCAAATAATATTGGAAAATCATTCAATGTGTTATCAAAATGTTTTCTATGCATACCTTCCAGAGTTATTCAAATCGATTCCACCGAGTGTGACAATTGGTTCAGCTCCTCTAGGAGGGGGGACATTCTGAAAATAAAGCATAAATTGGAATAATTATCATGTATCTATAACATAATCTGCTTAATATTTGTATTTTATCAAGCCAAATGGCACATATTTTGAAAAAATATCCAAGAAAAGAAACAGATTGTACAGATTACAACTTGGCCAAAGTCATGGTTACTATCTTGAAAAAAAATGCAAAGAAATTGAAATGTATCCCCAATATTTGTAACTGCGTTATCACCTCTAAAGCACAAGGATGCAAATTTCCAAAGATGTTAAAAAAATATGATGTCATTAGCTAATATAATTATCTCTGCTCTTTAAGAAAGGTGATGATGATATATCCATATCAAGCAGGGCCCAAAATACATAACTCAGTAAGTCTAGCAGTGACTCAGTCTCTAGCCATCATAAGGTGATGACTAGTAAGGTAATACAAGAAAAATTCACAGAAATGCGGTCAAATTAAAGGAAACATATTTCATTGTGTTATGGAGATTTAGGACTACATGATAGAAGCATTAATTGACCTAATTGTAAGTTCATTAGAACTGCTACATCTTCTTTATTGCATCCCATTACAAGAAAAACATTTTACATCAATGGGAGCAGAACTATTAATAAACCGTGATGTGGTTATGTGAAGAAGCAGAAGAAAGTACAGACGTTCCACAGAACAGTATAATTGAAGAAAAGAAGAACAAGGGTTTCCCTTGCTGTATTCCCCTCAAAAAAGAAAAAAAAAACTGAAAGAACTGGCACAATGTATCTTACAGGATCACTTCTGAAGAACACCAGTGATGCTCTTGTAAGAATGAACCAACGTTTTTTCCATGAAGTCCAACCAATTCCTGTTTTTTTTATCACATTTAGTATGACACACAGAACATTGTATGTAACATTTCATCTCAAAAATAAAAGTGATCAAATGTAAAAAAAGTAGATTAAGTCGGTTAAGACAATGTTCAATGTGAGTCAAAGTCCTAAATGAGAGCGCATATTGTCTATGTACAAAACAAAAATGCATAAACAATCTGATAGGTCTGGTTGGACTGTAAATAGAAGTTCCTAAAAAATTGAAGTATTAATCGTAGGCAAATCAAGTATAAAATAAGCAGTGAGGCTTATCGACATTGCCACTAACATACACAAAGACGAGTAAAACATAAGAGATTTGTAGGAAGCATACTGCATACCTTTAGATGAAAGTAGTAAATGTCCACTCTTAAGGACCTGCACCAGAATAGTATTTATAAGTGGTCCTGAAAATGACCAAGTATCTACCTTTGAACAAAATTCTGAATTAATAGTATGATTTGCAGTAGAAAAATTTATGCTCGTGGGCACAACCAAGTTGCAGGTATGTATCAGTGGCTACGTTGCATAGGGATAACAACTTATTCAGACATCAAATGGTACGAATCCCACAAATAACAGTAAGTAATCAACAATGTGTTAAGCAGAGAAGCACGTGTTGTAGACACACTAGAACATTAAATCGGTATTTTCTTTGCACGTTTATTGGTTTTTGATGTGGCGCGGAGCCTTTAGGTATCAGAAGATCCACAAACCTGGCAATTAGGACAACTCGTTGGCGTGCCGTCAGCAGTTTCATTCGGATCTCCCTCCCCACATCTGCAGATCTTGTACTGACCAGCATTCTCAGCAGGCTGTGAAGAAGAAACCTATCGAATGCATGAAACAAAGTGTAAAGTGAATGTGTCGCAAAGTGAAGCAA
Organism: Eragrostis tef; assembly: GCA_000970635.1. Taxonomy (NCBI): domain Eukaryota; kingdom Viridiplantae; phylum Streptophyta; class Magnoliopsida; order Poales; family Poaceae; genus Eragrostis; species Eragrostis tef. Next base: position 43,735 of record LAPY01000884.1, on the reverse strand, counting down.
CTCGATGATGTAAGGTCCGTAAGGATAGAACGAGACTGAGGCAGAAAGCAGGCTTTTGCGCGAACAATTCGTATTTATTTTCTAAGCACAACTCGAGCATAATTAGTCATGACAATTCGTAGGCAAGCAAAATGCAGCATCTTCAGTGTTGTTGAACGAAATTATTTTTTTATGATTTTGAAAGAATAGGCACTATAATAATGCTTTATAATCAGCAAAACCTGTTGAAAAATATGGGAAATTGTTGGTGAAACATATGAAGGAGGCGCTTACTTGCTGGTAAGGAATCCTGAATTCGGAAGCTGACATTGTCCGGTTGACTCACAAAGATGTCAGAATGATTTGTGCCCTGGCAAAGAGCCGTGGTTGTCTGTTAATTGAGAGGTGTACCCATAAAGTCACGAGCTTTGTGCTCCATAATTCAGAATGTCAGTAGCAATGAGGATGTTACCAGCCAGAATGAGGTTGATCAGCGCCTCATTGACGCTGGGATCGATCAGGAGAAGACAGGAGAGGAGGCGATGAGAAAGAAGAAATCTGGAAGCCTAGGCAAGAACACCGGATGGAAGGAAGAGGAACCGGTCCGCTGTTCCCTCTGGCCCGCATACACGGCGTCGTTGTTCCGGGCGGCGCCAATCCATCAAAGGGTGTTCGGAAATGGTTGGTTGACCTCTCTCCTCTCCCTACGCTCTCGCTCCCAATTCCATTCCACTGCTATTCTTGGGGCCGGCGACTCCAGACGTGGCAGGCTTATCCCTCCCCCTGCTGCTCGGGGTGCCGTACAGCTCCCCACGTCGATCTGTAGGTAAGCGCCGCCCACCGCCATGACCTTCCCGGCCCTCGCTGATTTCCTGTTTGGCATTCCATTGATTCAATCGCCAACGGCATAGCAATAGCATCCTTCCTGATTAGTGATTACTTCTTGAAAACAAATGTGGAAAAGAAAACTGGTTGAAAGGCCGATTCATGATGGTAAGGAGGCCCAAGATCAATACAGTAAACTCTGTTGCAGCCCACGGCCACGAGCCACCGCCTAAACTATGTTCCCTTTTTAGGAACTCCATCTACAGGAGAGCCGATCTAAACATTTGGTGATAGTTTACATCAGAAGTTGCAGGCATAATGCGAACATGATACATCAAAAACACTAGATACAACAGAGAGACGCTTGAAACACAACTCCCAGGATAGAAGACACACGTACACAAATCCTCTCCATGAGATGTTACCTCTGAACAACGTGCTTTTCATGTCACCTTGTTCGTCTCGCTGTTTTGCAGCGGCTTCTTTGCAGCAGCTACAGTGTTTTAGTTATTTCTTCTGCAGCAGCTACAATGTTTCTGCAGTCGCTACAGTGTTCGCAGTTATTTTTCTGCAGCTGCAGCCTACCAAACACCCCGAATAACAATTGCACATTCTCGCCACCCCTTGTAATTACGCTGCTCCGATGCCGCCCTCCAACACATGTCCCTGATGTAAAAGTATGAGGAACCACCTAGCAGAATGAGGACTCCTATGTCCCTAGACTTATCTGGCAGCAGGTACCGGGGAAGCAAGAACTTTTTTCCCTATCTTGTTTGATTTCTTCATGCATGGTACATGCTGACTCACTTCATCCACATCTTATTTCATTTGCACATTGCAATAATTATCTACAAATTATGTATCCCTTAGTAACACCATTTTTCATATGGACTATACAAACGTATTCATGCTCACAATGCTAGTTCTCCCAAGTGAGAGTGAATTATACGTTCCACTAAAAAAAGAAAAAAAAATGTGTTTCCAACTTGTGTGATGTTAATACATTAATAATCAATGGAAAGGAATGGAAGAAATTGCGATCTGCTGGTCCCGAGTTGTATAAAAATGAGAATTATTGATGCCAACTTGACCTTTAGTTAAGGTTAACTATATGTATATATGCAATATGAGTAGTTTCAGACTCAGCTCCGCGTGGATGCACCAGCTGTACTAACAAACGCTTTTGACTCAAGAAAATAAGACAAAATGGTGGGGCTGAATGAATCGATCGCACAAGAGCTGATTACTTCATTATTATTAGTTAATTAGTGGCCTCCAATTCTTCATCCCGTTTATATATATGGAGACGGCTAACTTGCTGGAATCGACGTGTTCTGCTGTCACTATCCATCGCAACTAATATAATCTGTGTCCTTTAACTACCCTTCATTGGTAATTATATGTGGCTCAAGACTAGCTGTTTTCAAGCAATTGTCTCATCAAGACTATTTTTCAAGCAATTGGCTCAAGACTAGGGCTCCTTACTCCATCTCAATTTGTATATGGACCTGCGGCTCATCTAGAGTCAGATAAATTTCCTTACGAGTTTGTGGCTCGTAAGCCCCCTCGCAAGCTAGCTGTTTCTTTGGATTGGATCACCACGCCAAATTGACTAATTAAAAAAGAAAAAATGGAGATCACAAGGCAAATTGCCTATTCGCCTCACCAGACCACTGTTTGCCTCGGAAGCTACATGAGTATAGTCTATAGATGATGCGACCTTTGGGGTTTTGACGTCCTTGTACATAACACGTGTGACACGAGATGGCGAAAGTAGGTGTAATAAGCAACATACTGCAATGGAAAGGCCACGAAAAGTCGCCCAGCCATAATCGAGATGTTGTTCCTTTTGTTGAATGTTGGAGAAAAGGTAGGTCATCATGGTGTAGACTCTGTAGAGTGAGATGCAAGCCTCCCGCATTTCTTCTAGGGACAGCAGCTTATTAGCTAGTCCCGTTTGAAAATTATGTTGAAACTTTTACATATTTAACTTTACTAGAACGTAAAGCAGCCCCACATTTCAAAATCTGAAAATCAATCGTTTCATCAGCGGCGAACAGGGAGAGCACGATTTTCTCGACCGCGGTTACTACCCCCGCACCGCAGGCCACGCGGTTAGTTTGTTGCACCTACAAATGGACCCAGTGCCACCTGTATGCCGCCGCGTCAGCTCTGACACACGTATCGACTCACCAACATAATCGATTCAAAGCTTGCCTGGGCCCGGCCGACGTGGCACCGCCTGGATTGGAGTATCCAGCACATCACCAGCTGATTCCGTCTCTTTCTTCTCTCCCCCGGCCTCCAGCTCTCTCGTGAGTCATCATGCTGTTTCCTACTCTCTGCATGCACAAGAGTATTTGGAAGAATCTGCTCCGGTTTGGTTAGGAGAGATACCGAAAGCAACCATCGTTTATTTGCACTCCCATCATTATTGCACTTCTTTATTACTCTCTCTATTCTTTTTTATATGACACCGTTGACTTTTTTGTTGAACTTTGACCAACAATATAGATTAAAATAATTGCTTTTTGAATGTGAAATGAATATCATTAGATTCATCATCAAAAGCACTTTAAAGCTACAATTAGCTATTGACACAAATATTTATAGATAAGATGAAGGGTCAAAGTAACGAAAAAAGTCAATAGCGTCATATAAAAAAGAATGGAGGGAGTACAAAATTAATCCCACCCTCCTTTTGGCTCTATACTAGAAGAAGATACACACATGATTAAAAAAAACGAAAAAAAAGGAAGAAGAAGATATACACACGCGTGCTAGGATGTTGCTACTAGTCTATTTAAGTGAACAATATATGAATCCTCTCACATTCTACGGATCTATCAAAGGGACTGGACACGCAGGGCGCAAAGGACTGTACATAGCAATGGAGCCTGGCATCATCACGGTTGGTGTAAGGTTTTTGAGACAACTAGCTTACTTGTAAGTACGTTGAATGCTTTTACCAGATAGAGTGAACATTCACAACAACAATAGTGCTGGGTTTTTTAGGCTCTGTAGTGGCGCTTTACAATAATGTCATTTGTAGCGATGGTGTCTGACCCACTGCTGCAAATAGATTTGTAGTGGTGCTCTGCTGAAGTTAGCCGACTGCCGCTGCTATAAATAGCTAGGTTTGCAATGGCGGGCTCATCTGATGAACCGCCCCTACATGTGGAATTTGTATGGTGATTCACCTGGTAGGTTCTAAATACCATTGCATATTGCATGATTGTCGAAATATGATAGATCCCATACACAATTATTGTTTCTATCGTCCCAACACATCCGTTATGAATAGTTATGCCTTATCCTCTCGTGGGGAACGACAAAAATTAGCTGTAATGCTTTTTGCCAAATAAAACGACAAGACAAACTATATAAATAAAAATACAAACATATAACTCCACGACTAGCTACCTTCGTGCGTAATGAATTGGGGTCGTCTCATTACCACTAGGTTGACCAATTATCCATTCAGAACATGCGGCGAGATGCTCCGACGATCCTATTCGTTGGTGGTGTGCCACGTGTCACATAACATTGATCTGGTTTACCAAATTTATTCAGATGTCGATGCCGATCTTATCTGTCGTTTTTCTCTGACGGTAATGGTGTATCTGTCTATAGAGATGAGGTGCATCCATTGTTTATTTGATATGAAAAAAATGGCAAAATAGTTTTCTCTTAAAAACGTGCATTGCCTTTTCGTGGTTTCTAGCTTCTTCGGTGTCATGGTGGATCTATAAGCGTAGGAAGCTCGGGATAGGTTCTTGTGTGCAGAGATCGTTCTTGTGCGGCAGGTGACCGTGGTAGTATGAAAACGTGAGATGTGCTAGAGACAATGACATGCTACGACCAGACCAGCAGCGGCAACGACGATGCAGACCAGCAGCCCACAGGAAGCAGACGGCGTGTGTGCTTCTTCGCCGTCCTGGTCGCCGCTCTGGTCGTCGTGGCCACGGGGCTCGCCGGGGTCAGGATGGACCACCGCCGGGAAGTGGCAGGTAGTAGTCCGGCGGTGGAGATCCGGCCGAGGAGCCGCGGGAGGGACGCCGGCGGCATCCGGGGTTCGTCGTCGTCGGACGGGTTCCCGTGGAGCAATGCGATGCTGCAGTGGCAGCGCACGGGCTTCCATTTCCAGCCAGAGAAGAACTGGATGAACGGTAAACAAAAATTCCATCTCTCTGATCGATTTGATTTCTCTCGATCGCCTTCGATCTTATGTTCCTGATCGACTGACATATGTTCCCTGTTGATGCGTGCCATGACGGCGGCGGGCGGACTCGGTCGGGGGCACAATGTACCAGATCCCAACGGTGAGTACTGCTTGAAGAAGAAGAAGAAGAAGAAGAAGAAGAAGAAGAAGAAGAAGAAGAAGAAGAAGAAGAAGAAGAAGAAGAAGAAGAAGAAGAAGAAGAAGAAGAAGAAGAAGAAGAAGAAGAAGAAGAAGAAGAAGAAGAAGAAGAAGAAGAAGAAGAAGAAGAAGAAGAAGAAGAAGAAGAAGAAGAAGAAGAAGAAGAAGAAGAAGAAGAAGAGTAAGAGAGAGAGAGAGAGAGAGAGAGAGAGAAGAAGAAGAAGAAGAAGAAGAAGAAGAAGAAGTGTTGGTTTGTTTTTTCCTTGTTTCAAAAACAACCGTATACATACGTGCATGGAAAGGAGTTACTATGGCGTTAGCGTTACAGCCAAGCTGCCGCCTCTATTCCAGCTAGCTCCTAAATATAAATTAAGTGACTATAGTACGTAGCTTGTTGATGAATCATCCATCTACTGCTGGGCGTCCATGGACATTAGTTGCATTATTCCAGTACTCATGAGGAAATGGTGGTGGATTTGTGTTGTTTGCAGGACCTGTGTACTACAAGGGGCGGTACCATTTGTTCTACCAGTACAACCCGGAGGGCGCGGTGTGGGGCAACCTGGTTCGGTGGCGCCACCTTCCCCTGGCCATGGTTCCGGACCAGTGGTACGACATCAACGGCGTCGGGACGGGGTCCAAGTGCAGTGCCTGGCCGTGCCGTCGGCGACCCTCTGCTGGTGAACTGGACCAAGCAAAAAAAATCCGGTGATGTACCCGCCGCCGGACAACACGTGGCGCGTCCAAGGACGACGCCATGATGTACAAGACGAGGGATTTCGTCAAGTACGAGCTCATCTACGCGGTCCTCCTGGCGACCGGCAACAACAAAAAAGGTCCGTGGTGACGTCGCGCGTCTACCCGCAGGGGGGGAGGCCATCTACGCCGCCGCAGGGGTCTACCTCTTCAACAACGCCACCGCCGCCACCGTCACGGCAACCAACCTCGTCGTCCACCACATGCTTGACGCCTCCTCTTCTTACAACCACGCCACCATCTGACCCCTGTACCGTGGCCGCATCGCCGAGCGGCCGTACGTACGTGTTTCCTAGCTACTCGATCCATGCAAATTAATGTTATATACTATCTCTGTGTCTGGAGTATTCTGTCTCAGATTATTATTGTTCCCGTTGCTGCAACTTAGCAGCAAGTGGAAGAAGCAACCATGCACTCAACTGTACCTCCATGGAACCGAATTCTGTCTGGCCCAGTAGTGGTGATGGTCTGACTTATTGAGCCCTCAATAGCCAAGGTGCAGAGCCCACGATAAAGTTCCATCTTCAGCCCAGAGGAGGAAGGCAACGCGCGTTCTTTTTTTTTTTTTTTAAAGAATGGCCGGAACGTTGATTCGTTGGGCCAACAAAGATTAGCATTGCACGACATTAGTCCACTAGGAAATCCAGTAGTGGCCTACAAAGTTTTTTATACTCAAGCTGTAGATTGCAGACAGAGGAGGTTCATTTTTTTTTATTACACAGTACAACTCAGACACTCACAACACGAACGCACACTCACTCTTATGAACGCACATACGCAAACCCTATCCTTACGAGCATTTTGGAAGATTGAGCTGGCAAATCTTTGAAATTGACGAAGTCACCACTGACGCCTCGCTGTCGACGGCTACGTCACCTACCGCTGAAAACACAAAGCCGTTAAATCCTAAAGAGTCGAATCCAGAACCTCAAAGATGCTACTCAAGTGCCTTAATCACTAGACCGCTTTCACGTTCATTTGACTTTGCTTTACATTGGTCTTGGAGCGATTAAATCAGTACTAGTACTATATTCTGGAAACGTGACCACCACCGTACCAGGGATCGCGGGGAACAAGATGCATTTTTATTTGCAAAGTGCTCTAGGATCGGAGTATATTTGTACTTGAGATGAGACTTTATTATATGTGATTGATGGGGAAGCATGTGAGAGCTAACCTAGGTTTAGATGCATGTATGCATGATCCATCCATGTGCGCCGTCGTCTTCACCGAGAAAAATAACTTACGGGCGCCGGGCCGCCGTTGCAACTTGCAAGTACAGTATAGCAGCTGTTAGAATTTGGACTGTTTTTAAAGGCTCATTCAGTGGAATTTTAAAGAGCAAGTGGCTGGTTATTTTTGTCCCATACTGCTGATGCAAGAAGAAGTAAACTAACTTAAATAGCAGGTCACGTGGCTATGGTTAAATAGAGTAAACTATGAAAGAAAATGTGTAAACCATGCTAAGCGTATACACACGCGCGTATCCGCGTTTCTTCGCGTGACTTACGACGCGCGACCGTGGCGTGGCTGCAAGTCGTGTATATTTTTATCATTTTTAATCCTTCATAATCTGACCGTTTTGTATTAATCAGAGAGGATCAATACACGGTTTAATGTCTTAATCGAGATTAATTGGCTAGCCAGCTATTGCCTGTCAATTAATGGGCGTCATTAGTGAGAAAATGGCTTCTTGAGGGCAGCCGCGCCTATATTAGGCCCTGGAGACGTCCAGGTTTCCTTACTCTATGAAATTCTCTTTCATACATCTTCTTCTTTCCTTTTGGAGAGCCGTGCTGTAGTATTGAGCTGCTAGATCTCGTCAGCCCTTTTCTTTGGCATGCACCAGTAATTGGCCAGCCAGCTATTGCCTGCCAATTAGTGGGCGTCATTAGTGAGGAAACGGCTCCTTGAGGGCAGCCGCGCCTATATTAGGCCCTGGAGACGTCCAGGTTTCCTTACTCTATGAAATTCTCTTTCATACATCTTCTTCTTTCCTTTTGGAGAGCCGTGCTGTAGTATTGAGCTGCTAGATCTCGTCAGCCCTTTTCTTTGGCATGCACCAGGAGAAGGGTGAGCGGTATCTCTGAACCGTTGTCGCCGTGAAGCCCGCACGAGGGGTGGCAATAAGGTTTCTGGGCAGCGCAACTGCGCGACCGCTCGTTCGCTGCCTCGTTGACGATCGACTACATTGACGGTCTGTTTCGTCTACAATTTGTGCTAATTTTAGCACCGACCAACCCGACGTGAGTCAATGTCGCCTTTGCTCTGTTTTATATTGTTCTACTTGTTACGAGAGTTAGTTTGTATCGAGTTTTTGAATGTATATGAAATCTGCCTCAAACTAAAATTTGAATTTAGAATAATTCGCATATTTCCAACAGCAGCTGCTACTTTTCTGTCGGTATGAGCGTGCAAACAGGCGATAGATACGCCAGGGCGCAGCGGTGTGAAACTTGAGTCGAACAAGCATGTGTGTAATTCTTCAGCTCTGACTTTTGCTCCACCCACGTACGGTACCTTACTTAACCCATGTTCCTTCCTTCTTTATTGTGATCTCCCTCTCTTCACTAGTATCATCTTCAGGAGATGACGACCACAAGTAGACTCTCTCTCTCTCTCTCTCTCTGTATAGTTGAGGATGAGTAGCAGGAGTACATTGCATTGCAATAATATGCAGGCAGGCTGCGTCCATGATGCATCCCATGTGCCCTTGTTTCCTCAGAAATGGCGTGCATCCCACATTGCAGGTGGCTATCACTGTCACGTTGATCGATTTGTGATGAAGAGAGCGCTGATGATTAAGCATAATTGATTTGTCAGACTAATCCTCTGTTCACTAGTAGGAGTATGAAGCTGGGAGACAGGGACCGGCTTCCGTTTGTCTCCGTGTCATGAGGCGGATTAGCGGGACTGATTTCTCTTGACGTGACACGGCTTTGAATCCAACTCTGCTGGGCGCGCAGTGTGGTGGCGCGCGCGACAACAAGAGAAAAGAAACCCAAAAGCTGGGCCGTAGAAACGGGAACGCGAAAGCAAGCAGGATTTTCCATCGCACCGTGCATCTCATCCCATCTCATCTCCTCGGCGTCAACCGGATGGATGACCAATGGAGGAGTAGAGCAACGGTCTCCTCAATCATCCATCCATTCCGTTTTCCTGGAAAGCCGAGCCGCCCATTTGTTTTAGAGGAGTTTTACATTTCAAAATAATAGTCATTAGTTTTTAAAACTAATGGCCATTAGTTTGGGAGCACATTTGTAATTTTACTATTAATAATTTTTATTAACACTAATTATGTAGATAATTCAACCCTAACCGGCTAGACATAGAGGCTATAATAATAAATTAGATTGATGAATAATTATAAATTTAATTTTTTTTATAAAAGCAAAATTACTCTTACAAGTATATCACACTTTATCTTTTTCGATATTATCCTTACTAATAGAACTAATGGCTATTATTTTAGAACGTAAAACTGCTCTTTTACTTGTTTTATCATTGGTATTACCACCTGACCAGTAGAGTAGATATTCATTTTTTCACTCTGCACGGCAAGCACCAAACACGTTCCACATTCACACTGCATGTCCGTTCCATGCCTTTTTTTTACAGTAAAAAATATTGAAATGCAAACCTTTTCTGGATATACTTTAGAATTTTGATGATCGTGAATGTTCCAAGGCGCCTCGAGGAAGGAAGGAATTTCCGTGTATCACTGGAAGGAGCGAGATCTTGCACAGCAGTCACTGTCGTCGTCTTCCTTGGATCTCGTCTCGTCTGGTCTCGCACAGCAGTCAAGAAGACGGCTGTGGGTGCCCGTGCCGATACAGCTGTATTCGCGTGCGCAAGAGCAACTTGTGTTGTGAAAGAGAGAGCCTCTCCCTCCATCACGGCTGGCTGGGTGTGAACTGTCCCCACTAACAGAGCAGAGCAGAGCAGAATAGCAGCCCACCGGAAAAAAAGGGGCCGCTGCTCAAAAACCCAGCCGCCGCCAACGCCATTCCAAACCCCGCCTCCTCCTTCCCGTTGTGTTTCTTCTCTCTTCCTTCACACTAGTCACGCGCTCCCCGGCACACATCCGCACTGACCAAAAAACGCAGAAGCGAACGAATCCACAAGACAGAGAGAGAGCAATGGCGCCGGTGGCGGCGCTCCTCGCTGCCCTCGCCTTCCTCGCCGGCGCCGCGCTCGCCGCCGACCCCTTCGCCTTCTTCGACTGGGACGTCTCCTACATCACCGCGTCCCCGCTCGGCGTGCCCCAGAAGGTCCGTCCATGCTCTCTTTCGACTCTGCATCTCCTTCTCTGCAAATCTTAGATGTCGCTTCTCATTACGCGCTCCACCGTCACAAAGATTTGATTTTTCACCCCTATTATGCATCCCTAGTACTATTCTCGTTGAGATTGGAGTTCCCCGTCGGGACCATTTCATCACCGAACGATTCGCTCGTCAATCCCTCCTCTGCTCTGCACTGAGAGTTCGCTCTTCCACCGCGCAGCCCTTCAAGATTTCATTTTTTATTGCGCATTTCAAACTGGCCCAGATGTGTTCCTTCACTTCGCCCGATGTCAGGATTTAGGATTTGCTTCCTCTTTTTTCGCTTCAAGAATGTTAACCGCCATTTTGTTTTCGTTTTTTTTTATTAAGACACGAACATTTGAACCCCGCGCGGGCGGTTCAAGCGAATTCCCATCCCCGGCTCAAGTTTCCCACTCTTAGATTTAACCAACTCCTCTCGTGCTCTAGTAGTTTTAGTAGGCAATCCATTCAGATCTCTTCCATTCCATCTTTCTGCTCGCAGATGCTACCCGATCTAATCTTACACTGCCAGTGCCTGCGTATCACTCACTCACTCTATGCTTGCTGCTATATGTCTGTCCCTAACACTCTACGCTTTCTTGTTTCAGGTAATCGCAATCAACAAGCAGTTCCCGGGCCCTGTCATGAATGTCACCACCAACTACAATGTGGTTGTCAATGTGCTCAACAGCTTGGACGAGCCACTGCTCATCACCTGGTCAGTCTCTTCGTGTTCCATCCTTAAAGGCTCTTATGATATGGGCCCCCTTTTATACTCACAAGTCACAAATGTGATGTCAAGTATATTGACCGCCTTCTTCATCCAACCAGGGATGGTATCCAGCAGAGAAAGAATTGCTGGCAGGACGGGGTTCTTGGCACAACCTGCCCCATACCGCCAGGTTGGAACTGGACCTACAATTTCCAGGTCAAGGACCAGATTGGGAGCTTCTTCTACTTCCCACCCCTTAGCATGCAGCGTGCCGCTGGTGGTTTCGGAGGTATCACTGTCAACAACCGGGCTGTGATCTCAGTCCCGTTTGATACGCCAGATGGAGATATCACCTTGTTCATTGGCGACTGGTACAAGAAGAACCACACGGTAGGGAATCAAAAACCAGAGGATTTATTGCAGGATGCGCCACATAGTTTTTCCAGTAATCACGGACCGGTGGTGATTTGTGTTTCTCTTGTGTAGGACCTGAGGAAGATGCTCGATGATGGAAAGGAGCTCGGGATGCCTGATGGAGTTTTAATGAATGGTAAGGGGCCATATAGGTACAATGACTCCCTCGTCCCTGACGGCATTGAGTACGAGACCATCAAAGTTGAGCCAGGTACTTCATACTTCTCTCATTCTCAGCATTACAGACTTTACCATTAATTATGTATTCCTTTTGTTTCACACATATGCTGAACTAATCCTTGATCAAGGCAACACAAGGTTGTTCCTAACATTTAATCTTTCTGCTGTCGCTACCCGAGTTCTGAGTGTTACCATCATTCCATAGTAGGTTCCCACTGAGATGTTGAGAAATGAGGGCGATGATTCATTACCACTTTCATGATTATGCCCACTCAATTTTTTTTGCACAATGATTTCTTTGTTTATTGTCATAATTTTGTAACTGACAGCTTCAACTCTGCAATAGGGAAAACATATCGTTTCCGTGTCCACAATGTTGGTGTATCGACGAGCTTGAACTTCAGGATTCAGAACCACAACTTGGCCATTGTTGAAACAGAAGGCTCATACACGATGAAGCAGAATTTCACGAATCTTGACATCCATGTGGGTCAGTCATACTCATTTTTGGTCACCATGGATCAGAATGCAAGCAGTGACTATTACATTGTGGCCAGCCCTAGGTTTGTGAATGAATCAGTGTGGGCCAGAGTTACTGGTGTTGCAATCTTGCAATATTCTAATTCGAAGGGAAAAGCATCTGGTCCTCTTCCTGATCCACCAAATGATGAGTATGACAAAACTTTCTCAATGAACCAGGCGCGCTCGATCAGGTTTGTATGAAATAAACCGTTTCTTTGTCACTGACTGCACAAATGACCAGTTGACCACCAGCATTTTTTTATTTTTCCTTTTGGTTGCGCAAATTTTGTTGCGCAAAACATGGTCTTAGAAGGTAACCCATTATATGCTGATATTTTTAATAGTCTTCTCATCCAGCATACACTGTGATTTTTTTTTTGAGTCATGCATTTCTTTGCTACGCCTAACTATGCGTGTAGTTCCCTTCTCTTTCCATGCCTTTTCAGCTCCCTCCCATAAATGTAGTTTATGTACACTTGGTATAGTCAGATGTCAGTATGCAAGAGATTTTGTCCAAATATAAATTTTGTTGTAACATTTTTTTAATAAAATAGTACATGCATTCTTTCTTCACGAATCAACTATTTTTCCACAGTGTACTCACCTGCTAGTTTTTCTGCCCAGATATTCCATTATCATGATTTGCTACTATTCCGGTTTTCCATATGTATACCTTATAGTCTCCATTTATTTCTATTTTCCCCAATGTTTGCATCCATATGTTTCCTAAAAAACCACCTTGTTTTATGTTTTCAGGATGAACGTGAGCACTGGCGCTGCTCGCCCAAATCCTCAAGGTTCATTTCACTATGGCTCTATCAATGTCAGCCAGGTTTACAAGCTCAGGAATGAACCACCTGTTACCATCAATGGGAAAAAACGGACTACACTGAGTGGTATCTCTTATTCACCACCTGACACTCCTCTGAGGTTGGCAGATCTCTATGACAAGAAAGGAGTCTACACACTTGACTTCCCTACCATGCCAATTGATGGACCGCCAGTGATGAAAGCTTCTGTCATTAACGCTACATACAAGGACTTTTTGGAAATTGTATTTCAAAACAATGATACGAAAGTCCAGACCTACCATATTGATGGATATGCGTTTTGGGTTGTAGGGTGAGTCAATATTCCAATTGCCATTTCTATTTTGCTGGCAATCAGCAAACACTCTGTATATTGAATGATTTGTATATTGCCAACAGAATGGACTATGGTGAGTGGACTGAGAACAGCCGTGGGACTTACAACAAGTGGGATGGTGTTTCTCGTTGCACCACTCAGGTAACTAATTTTCTCTTGGTGAACTCCTATTGTCTTTCATGATACTTCATTTGTCGTAATTTCCCACGCTCTATAATATTTTCTTTTGGGTTCGTAGATGTAATTATGTTACTAGTTAACGATTAAGAATTGAAGATTGAAGAGGCACATTTACATATTTAGACATCATTGCTGAAAGTGTTGCATCCTGCATTTGTTAATTATGCCGTACGATTGTTTTACTGCAGGTATTTCCTGGAGCATGGACTGCTGTCATGTTGTCCCTGGACAGCCCTGGCGTTTGGAACGTACGCACAGAAAATTTGGACACTTGGTATCTTGGTCAGGAGACATACATCAGGGTTGTGGATCCAGCTGGTGGCTATAATGTTACTGAGATGGTAGCTCCAGATAACATGCTCTACTGTGGACTTCTCAAGGATAAACAGAAGTATGTGTTCTAGATAGAGGTCCTTCTTACGTATATCCAGCTAATTATGAGCAATGTTTGTTTAATGGTTCAACTGTTGTCATTTTGCAGGGCACAGAAACCTCATGGTTCGTCAAGTTCATCCACCTTTGCCGCAAAACTGAACGGCTATTTGGTTGCAGTTTTGGTCTTATTAGCGCTGGCATTCATCCATTAAAAAGACAATTGCTGGCTTGTTTGGACATTAGGAGTTTAACAGAATTGGAGTAGGTCCAATTGTAGGTTTCATTGGTCATTCGTGTGGAAATCCATGTGAATCGTGCATGCTCGACAAGTTGTCGGAATTTAACAGAACTGTGTAATAGTGCATCATTGCATTGAGCTAGTTCGGTAGTCGGCACGCAAACAAGAGGTGCTGTGCTGCCTGAGATCAGATCGGAGGGTTTTCTTTCCCCGTTGCATTTAGCTAGCTAGGTAATCTATTTGTGGAGAGTTGGATATTTGATTGTAGCCATGCCATTGGAATTTGCAAGCAAAAGTCTTGTATTCAAGTCATGTAAGTTGTGATTTCTTGGTTTAAACAAACCATGGAGCACCGCGTTGACGTGCAGCGCCATATTTGCCTTGGACTTTTCTCAAGCTGCCACAGGGACAGACACGCAATATGAATAAGGTGTTAAGTTAGTGCGGCATTCGGCATTGACTCCTGATCAACGGATGCGGTGTGACTTTCTTCCTGTCTACCCCCCCCCCCCCCCCCCCCCCCCCCCCCCTTTTTTTTTTGAATTGCATAATCCGGTATTTTGCTGCACAAGTAGTTCGGGGGTCCAAGCCAAACATATTCAGAGCTCAGCAGTCCGATGATATTTTACTTACTGCTATATGGAATGTACATTGGTGCTGTGCTGAAGACCCTAGCTCGTTTGTTGATGGGTCGCACGCAGCTTAGGGATGGATAGACATGCAGGGCAGGTCTCAAACCAAGACAAGTTCAACTTTGAGTACGTTGAATCTGACCCTAAAACCAATTGATCTACGAGGTAAAAACCGTTAATGGAATCAATATTCCAATTCAAAAAGAAAGAAAAGGGTCGAGAACTCCGTGTATGAGCGGCAGGCCAGACCTGCAGTATGTGTATGTGCCTGTAGAATCTGACAGATAAAAAGGCCCAGCAATGGACAAACCAAATTAAAAGAGCGAGGCAGGAAGAAACGAATGGATGGAATAAAAAGGAAGAATGGATGGATTTCCGGGCGGAGTGAGGTGAGGCTAATGATCGGTTGAAGCTCACGCCTGCACGCACGCGGCATGCTCGCCCGGCCCTATTTCTTCAATTCAGTGCAGGGGAAACGGATGGATGCATGCATGGAAAAAACTATACCCATCTGCCGGCAGGCCTGCCATCTTTTTAGCAAAAGCCAAGGCTCTATTCTCTTCTCTTCTCCCACACACCTCTCAGCCTTTACTTTTCTTACTTTGCCTCTAAAATTTATTTGCCTTTTCATGGAAAGCTGAATTTACTCCGATCCACTGTGTATCTCTTTGACGACCCAGATCTCTCTACTAGCTATGCTCCACTGTGTACTCAATCATATCAATCGATTCTGAGAGGGACTCCAATATCTTCATTTCAGCTCTTGATAACAAGATTAGACTGATTCTTGCCAATTTCAAAGAGAAACCTATGATGCCTATGTGATCTCGTCCTTCATCTCCTTTCCCATCTATCTATCTATATCTACATAATGCGCCCCTAATGCACTGGCAGGAGTGCGGAGTGCCACTCCGTATGATACATGACACATGAGCCCTAATCATGCCACAGCAACTAGGGACAACGCAACATAATTATCTCCACTGTTCCTAAGCTTCAACCACACACCACATTCTTATTTTCTAGAGAACTGCTCCGGTGGAGCTTTTTCCACATACTTACCCGCTGACGACCAAAGAATACCCATGTATCATTATCACACAGATTGCTCAATCGATACGATCTTCGAACACCATCTACCTAGCAATAAGTGATTATCCGTGTTCAGTCTTAGTTTGATGAATGCTTAAATCTATTATTGATTAAATGAACTTCTTAAAGATACTGGTGACATGAAGAGAAATGAAGAAGAATACTATCAAGATAACAATCATAATTAAATAGACCCACTCAAACCACACATATAGAGAGATTCTCTGAAGGACAAGAACAAACTATTGTGGGATATCTATAAACATCTCTTTCGGTGTTCAGACTACCCATCATATATATATGCCATTATCTTGCAAGGACTGCCTTTTGGTTTCTCTTACATCTCCGAGGTACCTACCTAAACACCTTTACACCAAACTGGAGAGCCAAAACCCTAGAATAGCACTGGCGAGTCAAAAAGATGAAAACCGGTTGAAATCTATACACTTTGACTGTGACAACAGGTAAATGCTCCAATCCGTTCATTAGAATGGCACTTTCTAAGTCACCACCCGGTTCATCCAAAACTTTTTGAGGAACTAAATTGAGCATGTAGTGTCCGAAGCATGGATTAGAAGTTATATATATGAACTAAATGTAGTGTCCGAACTCAATGCTTTTTGACCCTTACATAGAATTGAGTGTCTTGTTTCAAGGGGTTCAACAAAAGGCTCAAATTACTTAATTGATTATTAAGCTTACGGTAAATGCACATGCAGGGACTCAGAACTAGTATGGGTTGGCACCGTGAAAATGAACCTAAAAGGCTACGCCACACATCCATTTTGGTAGTGGGCTCTAATTGAGCATATATGGATCAACAAACACAAAGCGCTCGCGCACACACACACTACTCCTAAAAACACATACGGAGAATGAGCTGGCTAAATTAAAGATTGACGAAATTACCACAAGCTTCTCGTGTGTTGACATGGATCCAAATTTAACTATCTGCCATTGATGCCTTTGGGAGTAGAAACTAGTAAGTGTCAAGCAGTAAGACAGATATTCTTGCTAGGAAAAAAGAAGGAAGAAAAGGGACGAAAAAAAGGCAAGGAATGATGGCGCGAGGCAATGGACGGGGGATTTGTTTGGTGCCGGTCGGGCCGGGTCTCCTTTTGCGTGTGCGGGTCCCACAGCAAAGGTCGCTGTTCTTCTACGTCTCCTCCCTGGCGGCCTCCACCGCACCTCCTCCATCTCGCTGGCTGCTTCTCTCTTCTCCTTTCACCCTAGCTGCTGCCTTCCTCCTGTTCCTCTTCCTCATCTCTCTTGCTTGATCGATCGATGCCTTTGATATTCACGGCGGCCATAGATTCTGCGCCGTTTCTTTAACTCCCACTTGCTTTCTTTTTTCCATCAATCCCGTTCTGCATTTGATCATCAACCCCGTTCCCGTTCCCAGCCGTTCTCCACACGCCAGCCATCCCCTCTCTCTCCTCGCTCCTTTCTCTTCTGTCTGCTCTTGCGATCCGGAGGAGGAGGAAGAGGAACAAGTAGCTAGTTAGCCAAGAACTTGTATGCATGACTCATGCAGAGCTGATCGATGTTTAACGCTTGTTCTGGGAAGGTAGGTATCTGATGCTATCGTGAGTTTAGTTGAACCTAATTAACAAGTTTTCATATACTTGTCGATCCGTCCCTTTATGTTGATGTTGTGCTCCTACTTTCTGATGTTTTGTTCTTGTACGTGAATATGTGACATTCTTCTCGGGATCTGAACCAGATAATGACCTAGAGAAAGGAGGGAGAGAATACACTCAGAGCTAGCAACCGAGGGCGAAGAGAAAAAATTTCATTGCTGTCTCCTGCCTCTACTGTAGCTGCTACCTAGCTAGATCTCTGGACTTCTACAAGATTTCATCAAATCTCACTGATTCGGATTCGAACTAAGATCACCAAGCGGTATACATCTCTCTCTCTCTCTCTCTCTCTCTCTCTCTCTCTCTCTCTCTCTCTCTCTCTCTCTCTCTCTCTCTCTCTCTCTCTCTCTCTCTCTCTCTCTCTCTCTCTCTCTCTCTCTCTCTCTCTCTCTCTCTCTCTCTCTCTCTCTCTCTCTCTCTCTCTCTCTCTCTCTCTCTCTCTCTCTCTCTCTCTCTCTCTCTCTCTCTCTCTCTCTCTCTCTCTCTCTCTCTCTCTCTCTCTCTCTCTCTCTCTCTCTCTCTCTCTCTCTCTCTCTCTCTCTCTCTCTCTCTCTCTCTCTCTCTCTCTCTCTCTCTCTCTCTCTCTCTCTCTCTCTCTCTCATGTTTGGATCAGTTTTCAGACAAATGTAAGAAACGGGAATATTGTTATCCGATACGAAAATTGATTTTCCGTTTTACTATCACATCACGAATATGATGTTCTTGAACGCAGAAGAAAGCTAGCTAGAGCTATTGCATGATCCAATCCCGCAAATAATACATACTAAACACATATACCAATATGCATCGTTGTGGGTTGACTGACACGTTGATATACAAATACAAAATTATATACAATAATGAAGAGCATCATACTTCATATTAATCACATTTTTCCCCTTTTGCCTCTACATCCTTTTTATATAAAAAGATCCAATATCAGATAATTTAGTACCCACCCAGTAATATTTAGTTAAATATTTTTTTTCTTGCAACCACACACACCCAGTTAAATATGTTTACAACATGCATGAAGTATAGAAATGATTTCATCTTCAAAGGTGCAAGATCGGATTGCATGGTCAGTGTATTTTAGCCAGTATATATAATTTACATGTACATGTAGATATAGGTGTATACATTTTTGTACGTTATGTTTAAAATGAAATTATTTGTCCTTGTTAACTTGGGTACATAAAAGAGTATGGATTTCTCTCTCTCTCTCTCTCTCTCTCTCTCTCTCTCATGTTTGGATCAGTTTTCAGACAAATGTAAGAAACGGGAATATTGTTATCCGATACGAAAATTGATTTTCCGTTTTACTATCACATCACGAATATGATGTTCTTGAACGCAGAAGAAAGCTAGCTAGAGCTATTGCATGATCCAATCCCGCAAATAATACATACTAAACACATATACCAATATGCATCGTTGTGGGTTGACTGACACGTTGATATACAAATACAAAATTATATACAATAATGAAGAGCATCATACTTCATATTAATCACATTTTTCCCCTTTTGCCTCTACATCCTTTTTATATAAAAAGATCCAATATCAGATAATTTAGTACCCACCCAGTAATATTTAGTTAAATATTTTTTTTCTTGCAACCACACACACCCAGTTAAATATGTTTACAACATGCATGAAGTATAGAAATGATTTCATCTTCAAAGGTGCAAGATCGGATTGCATGGTCAGTGTATTTTAGCCAGTATATATAATTTACATGTACATGTAGATATAGGTGTATACATTTTTGTACGTTATGTTTAAAATGAAATTATTTGTCCTTGTTAACTTGGGTACATAAAATGTCAAATTACAAGCCTTTGTTTCTTTCTTATCAAAACCTATGTGGCTGCTGTTGTAAAAAATTCTTTCAATAATTTTTGACAACTTTCCATTTTATTCTTTCCCCCCAAATCCGCCCCCCCCGGGCCCCAATCGTGTGCTTATACTAATGAGTGACGATGTGCCAATCTTAAATCTAATTGTAAAATAATGCAAGGAAATAGACTCCTACCAAATATTGTGCATATCTTCAACCATGTACGTGTATTAGTCCAAACACATCGGTTAATCCAACTCAGATTGCTGGAAATGCTTCTGAAGTAATCATGCTGTAACTTTCACCATGCACATGATCATGCTTGTTTTTGTGTGTTAATTCTTGATTAACACACAAAAACAAGCATGATCGTAGGTTCATGAAATAGTCCAGATTATTAATAATCGATTGACCAAAAAACCAACGCTTACATAGATATATCACAAGCCAGCACATGTGATCATAGAGAGCGGCAACGTGTGAGTGTCAGTTTAAAAGGAGACCCCGTGGGCGGGAAGAATTGACATACACAATAATATGTACTACAACTATATACTACACAGAGAGGCCAGCTAGCAGCTGCCTGCACTAGAGCGGGACTAGCTAGAGAGGGCCTGCCTGTGCCTGGACATGCATGATGATGAGAATGAAGTAGAAGCTTTCACTAGCAGCAGCACAGGGGAACATTCCACAAAGGGCAATGAGTAGTGACGCTCAGCTGCTCAGCACCACACCACATGCCATGCATGGAGGTAATTAGTGCATGCGTCACTACTGCAAATGATCATGCTTGCTTCGAGTATTACTTTTCATCCCTCCATTATCGCATGCGTCCCTGCAGCTGGGTTAAGATTATGATGATACACATATGCATCCATGATTGTATTCGTCACGCCCGGGCACAACAGTAACTAAGCACCAGATAGATGCCATCTAGCTTGATCCGTACGTATGTACTGTACATGAGTCGATCTAATTTGTTTAATAGTTTGATTCCTCCAGGTTGATATCTAGCTTGTCGATCGATGGGTATGAGCAGCACGCATGCACAAGCTCAGCAGCAACTGGTTCCTCCAGGTTTTCGATTCCACCCTACCGATGAAGAGCTCGTGGATTACTACCTCAGGAAGAAAGTGGCCTCCAGAAGGATCGATCTCAACGTCATTAAAGATGTCGATCTCTACAAGATAGAGCCATGGGATCTCCAAGGTCTGGAGCATTATCTACACCTATGGATCGTTGATCACGAGCTGAAACTCTGAAACATTACACACACATCATTCAATTTCCTCTCCCTTTTCTTTACATTCATACTCGATTGTTATTCATGCAGAGAAATGCAGACTGGGAGGACCTGCCGAGGAGGAACAGAATGAATACTACTTCTTCAGCCACAAGGACAAGAAATACCCAACCGGGACACGGACGAACAGGGCCACCGCTGCTGGGTTTTGGAAGGCCACTGGAAGGGACAAGCCGATCTACGCCAACAAGCAGAGGCAGCTGGTCGGCATGAGGAAGACGCTGGTGTACTACAAGGGTAGGGCTCCAAACGGACACAAGTCTGACTGGATCATGCACGAGTACCGCCTGGAAACCAATGAGAATGGCCCTCCGCAGGCAAGTAGCTACTATTTGATCTCATTCATCAACTGGCTCGTCTGACTTGTCTAGCTTAACAGAACCACTAAATAGATAACCAAATGTATATTCTCTCAGAAATACAAATACACACGCGGTGACATAGACTTACCGAGATACAATACAAACAATGAGTTCCAAAATACGATTAATATATATCATGGATAAAATTTCGAACGGAAAATCCATATATAACTGATTACACCGATCCCTCGGTAGCGAGCTGATCGCCCTAGCTACATGTGCTGATCGCCGTTCTCGCCGAACCAACTTATTTTCCTGATCATAATATCATGAACAAACAAGAAAAATGGTTTGTTTGAATAATACATATCATGCGATTCATATGCATACACTGCAGGTATATTTCACAGAATGTTTATTTTGAGTAATAGCATTATTTATACCTATATTATCTTGTTTTCTTATTCTGTGGTGGGTACTATGTGAATTAGTCACGTACTAAACTGGAAACTCTATATGCATCTTCCAAAAACTCTAAGCAGCCGTAAACACATCCTTGCACCCACGCATGCATTAATTCAAATTCGACAGGTTCATTCTATATTTTATCACTTCCACTTACTAATATGTTGTCCTCAATGTCGTAGGTTCAAGAAAACGTTTTTTGTCTGGTTCACGTGTACTCCATCAATAACATAAACATATGTCATCTTTATTTTTTCAGGAAGAAGGATGGGTAGTATGTCGGGTGTTCAAAAAGCGACAACCAACAACACGAAGAGAATCAGACCATGATGCACCTTGCTGGTATGTCGACGATGATGGATCCTTCATGCATGACCTTCACTCTCCCATGAGTGGGATGCCGACACACCACAGCATGGCACTGCAAGAACAACACCTCCAAATGCTGAACAATACCTATAAGAGGGAACTGAAGCTGCAGTTTCAAATGCCAACCCATCATGCTTTCAGCACGGTTCCTCAAGATCTGGAGAGTCCTTCCTTTCATTCTCTTTTGGTCTCACCAGACTACCAAACTAATGTGCACCATGCTCACCAACATGTTCAGCTCATTGAGAACGCAGTCGACCAGGTCACTGACTGGAGAGTTCTGGACAAGTTCGTTGCGTCTCAACTCAGTCACGATGCAACAAAGAGTGTGAATTGTACTGAAGAAGGAGACATTCTTCAGGTCAATGAGAAGCAAGAGGTGGTCAATGATTATGCATCGACATCAACATCCAGCAGCCAAGTTGATCCAAGGAAGTGAAGACACAATTTAATCAAACATACCACATACATATATATATTATCTTACAAGCCACAATAATGATGATTACCATATCACATAAATTGGACAGCTACGTAATTTGATCTACATAATGCTGTGTAAATAAGACTATATTGTGATGTGTACCATTGACTTACGTGCTTCAGGATGTTGTACTAAATATACTTGATCACTGCACTTGGATATGAAATAAGCTCATGGAGAACTTATATATATTCTCAAGGAATCATGATTTGTAATAGGCGACACTCTTTAAGTTATGTGATAGTACGTTGGTCTATCTGCGAATTAAATTCATACAACCATATCCAGATATTTATACATTTGTGTGTGATCCTACTTTGTACCTTTGGCACCATCATTTTCTTTGAGTGAATTAGTATTTCAAAAAGCTCGATGATGAGGGATTCAAGTTCCCAACTTTCTTTGTTACATAATGAGCCTAAGATGCAAAATGTAAAATATTAATTCTAGAATAAAAAAAGGGATGTCTTACTATGTCATGTGACACATACTAGTGTTGAATAGCATCATCTGCAATACGAAAATTTAGTTGAGTGAATTGCACAAAACTACAACTATTTGTGTCAAGGTTTCACAAAACTACAACTTTTGGAACCTATTTCAGAGAACTACAACTATTTTGACCATTTGTTTCAGAAAACTACAACTTTTGCTTCTGGCCCACATGTGAATCTCAGTTTCAGAATACTACCATTTGTGAGGCTGACGTGTGGGACCGGACACAAAAGTTGTAGTTTTCTGAAACCATGGCCAAAGTAGTTGTAGTTCTCTAAAATTGGTTCTAAAAGTTGTAGTTTTGTGAAACCTTAACACAAATAGTTGTAGTTTTGTGCAATTCACTCAA
>LAPY01000884.1:4490-19067 GCA_000970635.1 Eragrostis tef | reverse complement strand
AGTGAATTGCACAAAACTACAACTATTTGTGTCAAGGTTTCACAAAACTACAACTTTTGGAACCTATTTCAGAGAACTACAACTATTTTGACCATTTGTTTCAGAAAACTACAACTTTTGCTTCTGGCCCACATGTGAATCTCAGTTTCAGAATACTACCATTTGTGAGGCTGACGTGTGGGACCGGACACAAAAGTTGTAGTTTTCTGAAACCATGGCCAAAGTAGTTGTAGTTCTCTAAAATTGGTTCTAAAAGTTGTAGTTTTGTGAAACCTTAACACAAATAGTTGTAGTTTTGTGCAATTCACTCAATTTAGTTTGTTATGAGAAACTATGTTGAATATAGAGTCAAGAATTACCAAAACTTACAAGCGGAGGATCTATCTATCCTGTTGAAATTGTTTACCAGCTATTAGCAAACACATTTCTCCCCAGCTTTTCTCGGTACACTAAGCCATGTCATATGCTATGATGATGTTCATATTTGTACCATAAGATGATTCTAATATTTATTTCTATGAATCAAAGCAAAACCAAATTACCGCAAAAATGAAGTAGCAGCTAATTTCTATCAGAGGTGGGCCCTACTAAATTGGATTCTATGTATTACCTGGACTAAAGGGAATCAATAATATCCCATAATAGTACCATACTGTGAAACTTATTCAATTGTAATAGAGCTGGAGTTTGAAGAATGACTAATCATTCTCCTTAGGGGGTCCGAAGGATGAACCAGATTCTTCTGTGCATGCTAACATGTGAAGATGCATTCATATATTTCTTTTAACAATTCAGCACGTAGGAATTACTCATCATCCGCTCCTCCTGGCCCTCTTTCTTTCCCGATTATGTAGGACTACTGTTGTCAGGAAAAACAAAGGAACACCCATGACTAATTTATGGGCAATGGATATCAGTCTGTATTACATTGTTCGAAAAATATCAGTCTGTATTATTAATTTCTTTGTTTCATTCGAACTTCTTAGATGACAGTAGGTATAGAGATTACGTTGTACAAGAGAGATAAAGAAAAAGATGGAGAAGATCAAAGAGGGGGCATGCATGGAAGAGCATCTCTACATCATGAACTGGACATGCCAGAGAAAGAAAACTGAGAGTCATGTTTCATATATATAAACATAATGCATGTGCATCTCTCTAAGAACTACGGAGACAGAAGAGTATCATGCACGATCACCTATCCGCACACTGGTTCAGATTTGTGTTGTGAAATTCGAAGCAAACCTCTAAGGCTCTAACTTCTCCTTATTTCAGGAAAAAGGAGTGGCTAGCTCTTCATTCAGGATCATCAAAGCATTTGAGTCCAACAGTAACAAACGAGTTCAAAAGTAAAACTAAAGCATACCATTTATCTTCAAAGAGATATGCAGGATGGTAGTATACACTGGTTGTTTTATTGAGTTGACGGGTAAAGAAGCGCCTGTCTAGAGAACAGGTAAAAGAAACGACAAGTACACAAGTCCACGAATATTAAGTTTAAGTAATGGCGTGAAAGAAAGGGAGAGATAACAGTAACGGAACTCACCTACCACAGAGAACCCTTTGGTGATTATGGCCCAAGGATGATGTGAAGCAAGAAGCCAGATGACAAGATTACACAGAGAGAAATTGAAGCTAGAGAGATAGCGACACCTTCAGGAGTGGTACCAAGGAATGGAAGGCCGACCGTTGCTTTAAGGGATCGATGATAGGAAGCATGCATAAGAGCAGCAAAGACATGTATGCATGCCTCCCACCAACTCAGCTTCTGGCTTATATAGTGCAAGAGCCCCACACTTCACCGCAGGCCGGCCATGCAGTCCACACTACACAAGCCCCCACGCAAAGCAAGCATTACACTCCAGTAAAGCGTGCCTGGATCACACCTCTCAACTACTACCTCACCCCTTGTGTATACGAGAGCTACATGGCATGATGGGATACATATGCATCAAGTATACGGACCTGCATGTCAGTGCCTGCAGTTCCAAGGAAAAAAAAGAGGCAAACACAATATGATAATTATTTACGTGTGTATGAGGATGAAAAGATGGTGTGGAAAAGGCAAGGGTGTTGGGAACCAGGTAGGCAAGAGCAAGCATGAGAGTACGAGAGATGAGAGCGGGAAGAGGGTATAATTAAGCAGACAGAGAGGGACTGCGAGGGGAGGGTGATGTTTGTTTGTAGTGGAAGATAACATGATGCCTGCGTGAAAGCCCTCATGTGAGACCCCATCATGTCCGCCGACCTTCTAAATCTCTACTTAATCCTCCATACGCATCCGGCCGCAGTTTCACACTGCATGTCCAATGATTCGCATATATGCTATTCTTCTTCTCAAGCAAAACAAATAAAAAAGGAATAGACTCTAGCTACGTTATGCAGATACATGGATACACTCTGAAAGAATGATCTGGACGGACATGCATAAGAAACTAAAAAGAAAAGCATGCAACTAACGAAGGGCAAAGGCTTCTTGTACTTACTTCATTATTGTGTTCATTCCACGCTGGAGTACGTATCATGTAACCATGGACAAGGACCCATCAGTTTCCATATATATAACCAAATAAATCCATTTTGTTCTGCCAGATTCTTTTTCCTCAAAATAGTAATCTAATTCCTCATACCTTAGAAATCAACGAGATCACCGGGAAAAGGGAGAACAATATGCAGGCCACCCAATTCAGTTCAAGATTATTAGTGGTCCGTACCATGGTATTGCATTGCTCAGTTTGTGCAGCAAAAAAGCAGCTTGCAAAATGGCCAATGGGAAATATAACAAGAATTTGGTTCAAGGAACCAATGGACCAAGTTCAATATTAGTCCACAAGGAGGAAAGCAATACCCTTCAGAAAAGGCGAGGAGAACTGCAGTTCAATCTATGCTTTACGTGATGATGTTGTGAATTTTAAGCCAGATGCCCTAGTAAAGTAGCAAGCCTTTCCAATTGCTACGTTAGCTAGTGTTTACAAACTCTTTTGTTTTAAAGCAAGGGTAGTGTTTTAACACTTGACTCCTGATCTAGCTAGTACTACGATTGAACATACCTTCCCCACCCACGCACGCACCCCATCTTTTGACCAAACTTGAGCAAGAAACAACGAGTTGCAACCATAAAGGCCTGCTTATCATTTACCAGCAGTTCTATAAAGAAATATGTACCAAAGCAAACTCTTAAGTGCTGCCTCGGGCATATGTGACAGAAACTAAGAAGGTGCATCGATGTGGACTGTGTGCCGCACTGATATGATTTTAATGATATATGCAGATTTTTTTTTGTAGGCATCTACGGTAGGGGTTATCGACATGAATTTCTCATTGGACTTGATCAAACAACACAAAAAGGGACGCGCCCTTGGAGTGCAATTGAATTTATCGTAGTATTTTTTTTTAAGAAAAGAAAAGTAGGTTTCAGCCTGAATAACTAAGATTTGGTGACAGAGATGAGGTTCCCGGGCTCCTGGCTAGCGGTACAAGCTGAAATACTAGGTCTTCATGGAGAATTGAGACATGCACTCCTAAGTTGCGTGCTGCCGCTGGGATCGGGGACACTAATCCTAGCGCCAACTGCAATGGCTGCATATGCATCAATTATTGCGGCGTGTACCTTGCCTGGAATTGATATGGAATGACTAAACTGCATCTGAGCATTAGAGCACTCACGGCAAAGCAATACAGTCATGAGTTTGATTTGGCAAAGACCCAGCCACACATGAAGACCATTGCCGAGCTGCAAGCAACCACAGTGAAACAACAATAATAGGCCTAGGCAGCAAGCATATGGTGCGGTGTGGAGCTCACCAGCAAGGGGACAATGCTTCTTCCAATGGTGATTGCTGTTTACTCCACCAGGGACCAAACGTTCAGAAAAAAAGGCATAAAGGACACAAACAAAAAGCCTATGTTGAGTTGCTTTTAAGCGTCAGCACAGGTGCTCCAATCTCTCGGAGGTTTGCTACTGCTTCTGCTACTTTACTGACACTCCCGAGGAGCTGAGTTTATCTAGCTAGTTGCTAAACATATCGCCAGCCCCAGAGCTAATGTGATGATGTGCCATAGCAATCTCAGAGAGAATCAGTCCCCCAGCAGATAAACGGACAGTGACCTGACCAAGTAATTGCTTATTACCACAGCTGATCAAGCAATACCCCGTAAACAAGATTAGGAAATATCATTCTTACAAACTATACACAGCGGAGTGCTCCTGGACAATTAGTGGAGAGTTATCGGATCATACCAAGCTAAATGTCAGATATGATCCTTAAAACATGACTATTTCAACCAATGGGGCAAAAAATAAAAATATAAATGTTTTTTGTTCACACGTGTACACAGCTCTAGTTAAATAATATCTTTCCAGGTTAACAAGTACTGTTGTTGGATAGGACTCAAGTTTCGTGGCAACACCACACACCATGTAAATACTATACTCTTGATGCCCTCAGAATGTTATGTACGTTTGCAGCTGTGTGATTTTTTGGAAACATTTTCAGTGAACTTGAAAAGTTACCTGGACATATTCTGGTCACTGGTAGTAACTAACAACTGTTTACCTTTAGAACGGTACAGATTCCTACTCATCAGAAAGTGGTAAAAAGGCTGCAAAGTAAATGATATTAGTGTTTCCTTGTCGTGGAGAAAATGATGATATTAAGAAATAGCAACTGATAGAATCGGTGCCCAGACATAATATAACAGTCGAGAAAGGTATTTTTGCAGCAAGAATAGAATAGAAGTATGATAGATCTGGTTAATTGCAAATTTGAGAAAGAAAAGGCGGTGCCCCTGCTGCAAGAAGAAGCTAGCAGTAGAAAGGGGTAGGGGCTATTCTAATTAAATTGGTCAGGAGGTCGTTGTTTACGTGGCATCGACTTGTTTACCTTAGGCATCTGGAGCTTGATTAGATCGACACCTGGGTAACACAGAGAGGATCATTTCCTAGCTAATAATCATCTGGCAGAGCATGCGCAGCAGATGGGTCACGTGCCTTGCCTTTGAAGGAGTGTGAGTAGTTGGCAGTCATCTGGAAACTGGACTGAAAGGAGAGCCTCCTCGATCTCCTCCGCCAACGTGAGCCAATAACAGATTCGCAGGCAACGCCAGCCGGGGACTGAGGAGAACTGAAAAGGAGTCTTGCCTGTAGTGTGAGAGGAGGTGGACGACAACACCGATCAACCATTTTACCTGCATTGCTCTTCCTCTTCTGGGGCAAGGGCAAACCACCGGTTGGGCCCAAAGGGATAGCCTTCAGCACTTTCCACCACCTATCTCAAACTTCAATTTAAAAAGTTCAAACAAATTCAAATCTGCCTGGAAGCATAGAGCCTCTCTTGATCTGAATCAAGCCATTTCAGGGCATATCAACCAACAAATCATACTGGCTTGCGAGCCGTGAGTTTCAAATTTCAAGGTGGTGTAAGTAACAGGGGTCCAGGAGCACAAGCCCTGTTCCAGTGTACAACTTTAGTAACAAAGTGAAAATAGAACACAACATCCCGTTACTGAGATCCATCAGCTTCATGTATGTAAAAGGTGACTGGGAACAACAAAAACTTCCTGCGTCCTGCAGGACGAAACTACAGCAAGAAAAATGTGCCGATCTTCAGTCTCCGCAAAACCATGTCGTGGAGCTTCTTCCACGAAAGAGCTGGTCAGATTCAATACTTGTTACGCCACGCGTTCCAGTTGAGTTTAACCTGATACCACAAAGGAGACACCCCATGCACTCCCCTTGACACCCGTGAATCAAAGACATTGAACTCGCATCTTCTCAGGGAATCCAGGAGGACCTGGGCCGGCAAAGCTGGGAGGAGCACCGGGACTGCCTCTCGTGGCACAGAAGGGGCCAATTCCCGAGCCTTCTGCAGGTGAGCCTCCGCAACTGACGCAACCTTGAAAACTGCATCAGGGAGCCTTTCATCCATCCTGACCTCCGATCGGCCACCCTCTTGTGTAAGCAGACCACACTCCTCAGCGACACTCGCCGGGATATATGGAATAATCCCTTGCTTACTTACATGGTGAGGCAATGCCTTGAGCAGCAACAGCAGCCCACTGGCTTTGCCGATGTGCGATGCAGCATGGTCAGCAATGGTGGATTGTATCCCACCGGCTTGCAAGGTCATGTAGAGAATGGTGGACTGGGTGTCTTCTGCATACCTCTCCAACTCAGCAGTTGTCTCAGGAATTGCACCCTCATCGCGGTTTGCGTCATTTATCCTTGCGTCCACAGACCTCTTGAGCCAATGCTTGCTGATCTTCTGCTGGGAAGCTACTGCAGAGAGCGCCTGGGCAACAGGGTGCTCAACCAGCTTTTTGGCAAAGATCTTATCAATCACATCCTTCCACCACAGGAGGCGCATAAGGCCGGTCTTAGGGTCGGACACAACGTCCATGGCCTTGGCTGTCTCAACGTTGAAGGCCCGGAAGGTGAAAGCAGCCTGGCGCATGGCTGGAGGCAGGTGGAGAAGACAGAGGTAGTGGTGGTAGTCATAGCTGCGGACTTGCCTTACACAGTACGAGAGGGCTGCTTGTAGGCTACCGCTGGCTGCCGGTGACCCGCTCATGAATCCTCTTATGGTGACTAAGGTCGTACGCTGCAGTCAAGAGGAAATGCAAACATTAGACAGGCAAACAAGATATGATGCTGGTGGACCAAACCAAGATGTTTTTAGTTGTTTGAATAATTTTTTGTGAGATAAAAAGTGGAAACCTGA
The DNA here is from genome assembly GCA_000970635.1 of Eragrostis tef. Lineage (NCBI taxonomy): Eukaryota > Viridiplantae > Streptophyta > Magnoliopsida > Poales > Poaceae > Eragrostis > Eragrostis tef. The sequence continues at coordinate 12,348 of LAPY01000884.1, read as the reverse complement.
ATGTTCAGGTAAGCAAATGCAGCGATGAAATGAGATGAAGGCCTCCTTCACATTTTGAGGTTACTAGAAATTAGCGAATTTGCAACCAAATTAAACATGAACAGAGGTAATATGTGGTCTATTCATGGTAACCAACATAGTACCTATCCATGGAAACGATGTAGTAGTATAACAATCTGATCCACTATGATAATAGCAGGGGCAGCGGTAGATCTAAAGAGGTTTCTGTACTACAATTCGATCCTCCATGTAATTTGGAAAGGCTAATTCCCAAATACTAAAGAAAGTTGGATCGAGGAAAGGAAGAGGACATTTCCGGCGTTGGCGCAGATCGACGTGCCCGCGTCTACTGACGGAAGCGCAAGCGCGGCGGACGGCAGGAAGGGAGGGGAATCGAGACCTGGCGACCTAGCAAGGTGTGTTGCTGCTGAGGACGGAGGCAGCACGGCATGGTAGTCGAATGGATGCAGCGCGAGCAACTCTCTAACAGCAAAGCAAAGAGAGAGAGAGAGAGAGAGGGAGCGAAGCAGGTGCATACCAGTGCGTCGCCGGAGACGGAGATGCCACCGCCGTCCCGTCTGAGAAGGCGCGAGTGAGCGGCGCCTCCGTGGTCGTGGTGTGTGTGCTCCGAGGGACCGAGGCCGAGTCCATGGGCTTCCCTCGTGATTACGTGGGCCTAGGCCTGGGCCGGCCCACCTCAACGAAGAGAACGATGCCACGTGGGCGGGGGAAGGGACGTTATCCGACTCATCACCGCCACTCAACCAACCTTCACCGCCCCACCCCCGCCGCCGCCGCCACCCAACTTCCCTTCCCCGCGGCGCCGTCGGCCTCCTTCAGCCGGTTGTCCTCCGCGGCCGCGCGCTGCTCCGTAGGATCCTCCTCTAAACTCTCCGCCGTCCAATTCCAGGAGCCCCTTCGCTCCGACTCCGATCCATGGATTGCCGGCGTCGACGGCGTGGGCGCCACGGACGAGGATGCCGAGGAACAGAAAGATGATTCATACCATCCACGTCCCGCGCCAGCGCTACATCGCCGTCCCCAAGGCCGCCCTCCTCGACGCCGTCCTCCCCCTCTTCTCCGACGAGGACGCCGCTGCGGAGTTCAAGCGCTTCGCAAGGTGCTTGGACGCGGTCCTTCACGCGGAGCACAAGCAGATGCTCGAGGAGATGCGCACCTACTACATGCTTTCCAAGCACCAGCAGCAAGAGGAGGAGACTGACAGCGCCTCTGACGAGGATGCACGACAAGCCATGGTCAACGGAAAGAGCTCTGGCTTTTTCGGCATCACCCAAGAAGATGGGACATTGTTCCTTACCAGAAGCTTGGGTTTGAGAACTCTGCTCGGATTATCCCCGGATCCTGATTCCCAGACCAGGTACTACTAACAACAAGTTTTACTAGTACGACTGTGAATCTTCCTAGTGCCCAATAATGATTGGACCAGGTACTACTAACAACAAGTTCTACTAGTACGAGTTAACTAAATGCACCCGACTACTTATCATCGTCCTATAGTGCTTAATAATGATTGCTTGTTATTTGTTGCTGGGGAACCCAAAAAAGAGTTGCCTTTGCAACTCAGTTCCAGCGTTCCTTCATGAAACTTCTGCGCAATGCTCAGTTCGAAGAACTCTCCGCGCAAGATCTTCTCTTGACATACGCCCTCAACACCGATTATCTCTTGACGTTGCCCATTTATGTCGATTGGAAGAAGGCTGCTCAATCGAACGCAATAATATTCAGGTACCTGCCTCTTTATTCAGGCTTTGCTTCCTGATGCTCACTCATCTTCGACAGCAACTCTCAAGGTGAAAAATTTTTCTTGACATTTTCAGGCGTGGGTATGCAACTGAGAGGCAGAAAGGGCTGCTATTAGTTGAGAAACTTGATTACCTGCAATCAAAACTCTTACAACGTATTTTCTTCAGCCTCTCTAGACCATTGAAAAAGCCCGGGAAGTGGCTTAATGAGGTCAGTCAATCTTTCTGCCTTGCTATGGGCATATGTGTCTTATTATCTTCATTTTCACCGTGACCTCTTCCTTTTATCTTTCTGATCTGGCATTCAAAATTAACTTCCATGTAGTTTACTCAGCAGAGTTTACCAGTGCCGAAATTAATGATATTTGTCTCAAGCCTTAACACTGCAAACAACTTGTACCACTCTAATCAGCAGAATGTTCCTGTACTTCCTTTTAGACAGCTCTAGCCAAACCATGCTGAATGCTGAAAACTGCATTTTTCATTATGTCTTGATAACATGAATGTATCAATTAACATTCATATCATGTTCATGCCATTGCTTTTATGGTTTTGCATGAACCTAACAACTTTTAGCTAATTGTATGTAATTATTTTAGTTCATGGCAGGCATTGAAAAGATCAACAGGGAACCAGGGAGTTCAGATATGGATCGACAAATTAAAACTTTGGCTCAAAGAGCAAACTTATGCAGATAATTCACTATTGTTGATAGAGAACTCTTCATGGGAGAAACTTCAGTCTGATCAGTTACCCGATGCCGATGTTCCTATTTGGATTGCTGCACAAAAGGCAGTCTTACGCTATGAAGGAATTCTGTCACCTGTGGGTCCACGTGGCAGGCTGCTAAGAAGGTTGCTAGCATGGACTGGATTGATCCCTTCTCTGCCAGAAGCAACAGTAAAACCAGATGTTGAAACCAAACATCTTGAGGGTTATGTGAGGTAAGACTCCAAGTAAGATTTACTCGTACTCCCAAGGATCTAGACAAATGTTGCATAAGAATCTTATGACCAAGATTTTCGCAAAACAAAGGGTTCCTCAAGAGTAGGCTCCACATTGTGCATATCTTTCCAAGCCTCCGTTAATATTGTTGTTGCCTTCTTTCTTTAAATATTTCTGGAAAGAAGTCTCTACCATGGAAATTACATTGTTTCTCAAAAATTGTATTTGGCTGTTTTGCATGTTAATTAGTCTAATTATTAGGAATTAAATTATATTCTGGTTTTCCATTCAGACCAAATTTTCTACCAAGAATTACCCTTGCAAATATATGGGAGCCAGCAAGCAGAGAATCTTGTGACAACAATGTTTGGGAGATAGTGAAAACTTCGTTTCGTATTTTGTTTGGGAGGTCTACCCTTCAGGTATGTAGGAAGTTGATTTCTGGACACTGGATTCTTACTAATGCAGATGTCCTCATATTGTGTTACGACAGATGGAACAGTAGGCTTTTAAACTGAATTGCTGGTTGATCAAATGCCCAAAATCCAACATCAAACGCACATGATGTCCAAGTGCATGCAAATACTAACATATGGCTACAATGTGCCTTAAACTAGTGAAACAAATGAATAAAAAGCAGATCAGACGTGGCATATATAGGATGAGCACAGCCTTTATCGCAAATAATCAGAAATATTTGTTTTCACTATCATGGTCCCATGGATAGAGAACTGATATTCAGATAATTTTTCTGTAATTCTGTTTGTACATAATGCATCTTGTTTCATTGGATCCAACAAACTACAAGTAAATCATATTATATCAGACATGATGCATAACTTCTTTTTAACAGGAACCAGCATTCCAGGAACTGATCCTACTTTATACCGATGAGGCTGCTCAAAGCGAAGTGAAGGATAAAGACGAGATGCTGCCCCTTCAACTGAAAATATATGAGAGAATTCCCATCCCAGATCTGCCAGTAAGTGCCTGTGTTTCTGATTCCCTGGAAAAGGAAATACATTTCTCTCCTTTTTATTGGATTTCATTCCATTTGCCTTGTTATAGTTATATGGGCATATTTCCAGTTTTGAACGCTTAGCTATCTCACATATTTGTATGAAACAATTGGCCAAAAAACTGCAGTCTGTAAGAACTTCCACACCGTTTAAAGCATACAGGTTGCATGTAGCTAACAATCTGAATTTTATCTGCAGGTGGTTTTTCCTCACAAAAAGTTATCTTTCCGCATCCTAGATACGGTAATTCTCCATCCCTTTTTTTTTATTTGCTACTGCCCCAATGTAGTGATGTAAAATTATACAATAATTTTGTTTAAACTTTCCTGCATTTAGGTTTGATTGATAATCTTGATTTAACTGTAGGTAAGGTTGGATATTGCTACTGTCGTAGGGTTGTTGGCATACGTCGTCAACTACAAATTTGAAAGTTTAGCCTCATCTCCGTAAGTATGTAATATATATCAGTATTTTATGGAACGCCTGTATGTTTAACAAGATAATATATCTTTGCTTCTATGGTAATGCAGGTCAGCATTTCTTCTTGATATAGTTGCTACTACAGCACTTTTGATACTTGTTTTTCGTGTGGCACTGGGATACAAACAGACTCGGGATAGATACCAGGTAAATCATTTACATTATTTCCTGTTTCCAGTTTGGTCATTCATTTGACCATATTCTTTTCCAGCTTCTTGTCAATAAGACACTATATGAGAAAACATTAGCAAGTGGGTTCGGTTCAGTTTACTTTCTTCTCGATGCTTCTGAGCAACAACAGGTTAGATTCAATGAACAGAGAAACCATAAATAGTAATTTTTGTTTGATGCTTGATCAAGGAATGACCTTAATGATTGCTTATGTGCAGTATAAAGAAGCACTTCTGGCATATGCCATGCTACTCTGTAGAATGAAGTATCAGGTATGGCATGTTTGGTCTTTGTAACCTGACGCCTAGCTCCTACATTACTATACCATTTTCTATGCAGATGTCATCTCGTGCAAGCATCAGAGATATCTGCGAGAAGTTTATGTACGAGAAATTTAAGGCGAAGGTGAACATCAATACATGCTCGTGTTCCCTAGCTTTCCATTAGACCGTGATATAACGGGTTTTCAACTTTCTCGCAGATTGAGATGCCAATTGACAAAGCTATGGAGACACTGCTGCGGCTTGGACTGGTGATCGAAATTCCAACCGATGGCGGCTCAAGCATGATTGCTCTTCCATGTTCAGAGGCATATGAGATCTTGAAAAGCCGTTGGGACAGTTTATTGGAAGAGAAGACAGAACAAGGTAGAACGTGCTGATCATTTGTCCTCAAATCGGGTTTCTTGATGGCACTACATAAGGATGTTGTTCCAGTTCTAAGCATAGATTCTCAATTGTCATGGTGATGAATGGTCCTGGAAGGTTTTGTCTACGATTCAGTTTTTTCTGGTGTGGACCTTCTTGCCTAAAAACTTTTTTTTGTGCTTCTGTAGGCTGATAAAGAACCTGGTGATTGGGTCTGAAAGTTTCCATTAATGGAAGAAAGCACAGTAGATTGGATGGGAGATGTTGCTGCTTTCTGCTTGATCGCTAGTCAACGGTTTGCAAGTTGATCGACAGGAAACCTTGAGCCTCTAACCCTATCATGTTCCAAACAGTATATAGTATATATCGCGGACTAGAATAGTAATAGTTCGACTGTAAATTCCGAGATCTGGAGGAAGGCTTGGGATAGAAATATGATTGATGTATGCTGTATTTCATTCCCAACAAATCCAAGACACAGAATATGGAGCTGGTAAATAGAAGGTGCCACATATATGTTTGCACATGAAACTTGATGATTACTCAACGTATACATGCTCGAGTAGCATTATTTCAGCAAGAAATCCATTTGATTATGCATTCAAACGTGATGGTAGTAACATAATTTGAACCCGTTTGCTAAAAAAACATAATTTGAATGGGCGGAGCGGATCACTGACATCTGGGCCCTGGAGAATGAAACTTCTTAAACGATTGGCGGGTTGCAAGCGTAACCATTTTGCGTAAATTTGGCACGAAACAACTTTTTCTTTGGCACATCCCTACAGCTTTTTCCGATAAATATCTAGCTGCTTTCTCGCATCGGATTCTCCAAGACTGTCATCCATTCCTTCATGGCTTCATGTCTCCCGGAAGGCTCGCTCGAGACATCTCTTATTCTTGTCTATCGATCTTCATCGCTGCGGCCTGGAAGGGAAGGTTCTTCTCGTAGATCTCTGCCTGCGATTTCTTGAGCTTGGAATTATATGGTACCGAACTTTGTAATCGTTTCTTTTCTTGTCGTGTTTCATGCCTTTGGTTTTCTGGGTACGATAGAATGAATTGTTTGGTTTAGATTCTTTTTTTCTTCTCAAAAAAAGAAGGTTCTACCATCAGTGTGCAAGCAATGAAAGGAAGAAAGAGTTGTTTTAAAAAAGATCGAGCAAGAAGGCAGGTTACCCTTTGCCAAGATATGTTTCTGATGGCATCGGAGTCGTTGTGCTGCTCGGACATTAAGAGTTTCACTCCTGGTTCTCGATCCAAGAGCCTGGCACAGTAGGCTGCTTGATTGGGGCCAGGTGGACATCTCTCCTCTGCTACAACTCTGCTGATCAACGTCTTGCATTTTTGTTAATTGATTTCATTGATTTGGATATGTTCATATCAGCTGCGAGTTTTGTTTCTCGATCTGCTTGCCAAAAAAAAAAAAAAAAACGCATCCTTTTCCGGTCTCTGTATTTCAGTTTTTGTTTGATTTTCATGAGAGGTGACAAGTTACTGCACAAGTTTCTTGGTTCAGTTCCTGGGTGCCGTAGAAGCTGGAAACCAAGTTTTCAGTTAACCGTGACATGTGAGCAGTACCTTGATTAATCGGATAATTTCATACTTTACATATGGTTTAGATGGACAAAATGATTAATCTGATGGAATTGAACGCCCTGAATTCTGAATATCATGGCAACAACAACGAACAGAGTGCTGAATTCATTCCAAGAAAACTGACTGTTGCCATACAAACATTCACATCACGCGGAAATCAAACAAGCCAAAGCAAACTGATTCCATAGAACGTACTCAATGGACATATATAAGCACAGACGATAGTACTGGATCGAAACGAGAAGTTGAAGGCAAATCCAAGGAAGCCAGCTTAGATGTGAGCGTGGTGGTGGTGAAGGGCATGGCTGGTGTGGCGATGCTTGCTTTGATCCTGACTGTGGTGCTGCTTGCCCCTGCGGTGGTGCAGCAGATGATGATGATGCTTCTTCACCGATGCCGCTGTCGGGTGCGCCGCCACGGCAGCGGTGGCCATCAACATGAGCACGAGCAGCACCAGCCACCTCGTCTTCAAGATCGCCATCGCCGTCTTCTCGCTCTCTCTGCTGCTGCCCTGTCTCTCTATTTATCCCTCGACTATTTAGCTAGGGGAGTGGATAGCTGCTGTGACAGTGCATAGTTGTTGGGTGCCAAGTCACATCAAAATGGAGGTAAACCCAACAACTGATAATAGAGAGTGTATTTGTTGCCACGAGTGAGTGGGTTTGTTTGGATATGCCTCCAATGGCTGCCGCCGCTGGTGCTGTGCACATTGACCAACCAACAATTATAGAACCAACGTCACACATGAAAAATGGGATGAAGTCCATTTGTGCTATTTTTCCTTTTATAGATGAGCAATTTTTTTAGAGACTTTTGAAGATGAGTATGAATGGCCCGTTGGGCCTGCCTGCACCCAACAGCAGAGATATCTCTTACTAGGAACGAAACACATTGTTCTAAAAAAAAAAGGAACGAAACACATGTAATGGTCTAATGGGCCTCTCAAGCAGCATCACATTGACCTCCGACTCACATAATTAGAATTAGAGAAGTGCTTCTATGCTTTCCGAAAAAAAAAACACGGATCTCAAAGCAGTCCGTTAAGTACTCTGTTAAACACCGTATTAGTCTGTTAATGACTGCGCCCGCAGAGCTCGGACCGAAAGCCCATCCGGGCCTGAACCGTCCCCCACGTTATCGATTCCCCCTGAACCGTCCCCACGTTATCGATTCCCTTCTGCCGCGTCGTGCTCTCCTTTGCCGACTACGAGCCGACGACCTTCCTGATCGCCGC
>LAPY01000883.1:124177-135516 GCA_000970635.1 Eragrostis tef | reverse complement strand
AGGGGCGCCCCCGCCGCCGGACGCGGCGGCGAGGGCGGCGAGGGAGCACGTGGAGAGGATTCGGCGTGACCGCTACTTCATCGGGCGCGGCGAGCAGAACCCGCTTGCGGAGGACATGCACCAGGCCGTCAACTACCTCTCGCAAGAACTCTACTCCAAGGACGTCCACTTCCTCATGGAACTTGTCCAGGTCACCAACTTTGCTCCCTTTATCCCCTTGGTTTCTTTCCATTTTTTTCTTTTGCTGCACATTCCATTAATAGCACTCCTGGTTTCTTTTCCATGTTCTGCAAATTGCTAATGTGCTTATTACTAGTTGGATTGGACTTATCTGTCCGCTGGTCTGCCTGTACTCTCCTCCTTTTTTTCCTTTACATCGAATTCTTTAAATGTTTTTTTCTGCAAATTATTTAGGAGTAAGTACTTGAGGGCGAAAAAAAAATTCCATCGCTCAAACACATATTTAAGTGTATTTGATGGCAAAGAAAAAACTAATTTCTATGTATGACGTTTTATTAGCACTAATTTTACTTTGATTACCAAATGTGTGAATGGGTCCTAAATCATCCTTACTACTAGACTGACCAAGTGACTAGTTCTTGCTATGTCTTCTTTTTTATTTTCGACCTTTCTCTACTTTTTTTTTTCTATCTCTCGAGTTACAGATCTTCTAATTTTTTTGTTTTTCTGTCCGTTGTTAAATTTTCATGTTTGTGAACGAATTGGTAACATTTTCTTGTTTTCAACAAAAATTAGTAACATTTTCTTTAATGCTTTAGCATGGCCACCCAACTCCTGTGTGTGGGTGGGATAGGTGACATAGGTCTCTCGTTTATTCCCCCAATATTAAATTATTAATGTGAAGTGACTACTTAATGGGATCTCTGGTCCCTAAAATGCATAGCGTGTGCTTTCACCGGTCTTTTGGAAACTCTTTGGCTGTCTACTTTTGGGGTCGAACTCCTGGGCCCACGAATCGGCAGCGTACCCTATTAAAAATATGTTTTTGAGTGAATGGAATGCTGAGTTGGCGCTCTACTTTTTTGTGCGCTATGCCTTCCCAACGTTTTTGTAGATGAAGCTAAAGAGTAATATTTCTGATGTAGAACTGAAAAACAAAATGTCATTTAGAGATTTCGTAATACTACTGTACCTCGAAACATATGGAAAGACGATCAATATCAACTCCAAAGGAGTACCTTTTAGTTATACACTGCATTGATGTGTCTCTGCTCTCTATAATCAGAATTTTCTTTAAGGGGCATGAAGCTGATTATCAATTTTCACGCTTGAAGTCTAGAGCATATATAGTGAACAACCTCACCAAACCAGTAACGCTAAATAAGTTTGTAAATGGTTTGTTCTAAGCATATGGAGAGAAACTAATGACAGTATTTGGTCATGGTCATGTTCTTTCACTATGTAGAAAAATTTATGAGCATGAAAAAGAATTAGAATGTAATCCAAAGTATACATGAAAGACGTTGGCTGCCTGTTGGATTTTTTCTTACTTTTTTTTTTATAAAAAAAACTCAACCTGCCGGGGGTAAGACCGCCCCCGACGGCATTTGCTTAAGAAGTAGAGCCTTCTCACGTAGGCCGAGAAAACCCCCGAACCCTCTCGCCGACCTTACACAGGGACTCAGCTAGCCGTTGTGAGCTCCGGCGCGAGTCTTTACCATGTGCTTTGATCCGGGGAGAGCGAGGGGATTTTTTTACACTGCAATGAACAGTACATTTCTGACACTGTTCACTGCAGCGCCCGTGCCGCAGCTGGGACTTGAACCCGGGCCGACAGGAGCGAAGCTCCCGGAGCCCTCCGGCTCTGGCCACTCGGGCGTCCCAGCGTTGGCATTTTTTTCTTACTTTATTTGACAATGTTATTGGTTGCACAACGAAAACCATTATATATAAACTACCGTAGATTGAGCACGGAGATTTTTCATTTTTGAAGTTAGTTTCTGGCTCATTCCTGATTTAGTGTGCGTAGCTTCAAAATAAAGAATACGATTATTGGTTTGTAGAAATATTATAGCCACCCCGCAATGGTTTGATATGGTCTTAAGTCAAACAATGATAAATCTGAAATAATTAAAATACAAAACAATTGTCGCCGAGTCCAAATATGACACAGCAGAGTAGTGTCACATTTCCTTTACTATACAGGGCGTACAGATGGGACTCCTAATTGGCAATGTTACATGTGATGTTTGCTTATATCTAATGCAAGCATTGTGAACTTCATCATGTTATTGCCAGCTGCTCAAACTCATCATGTATTGGCTGATTATCAAGTTTTTGCAGCAAAAGTTTTTTTTTTAGTCAATCAAAACCTCAACCAAACTTATCAGTTTATAAGGTTGATTGAAGAGTGTAGCCTGCAGGAATATATCCTTTTCAACTGTTATATTACAAGACTCCTGTTTTCACCCTGAATACAAAAAGGTAAAAAATCAAAACTAAATGTAGAGATAAATGGTAATCGGTGTTGTTGGTTTATCATTTACCGAATTATACCTCTGATCATCAATGTATGGATTAAGCAGAAAAAGGTGGGTGGGCATACACTTAAGTTATTGAAACTAGAAGTTTTCTATACCTGTGTTGAAGTGGTACGCTCAGTGATGGGCATTTGACTAATATATATAGTACATAATATTTGCATTCCCTCTATATTTATGTTGAGGTAGTTCACCATATAGTTATGTGTTGAAATGATATTCCCAATAACTATGAAGGTTAACCACATAGTTTGTTCTGCGTTGCCAACTTTGCAACAGAAATCTTCCTTTCACATGGCCTGTACTACCTGTTTATTGTTACTTATTTTTTGTATTATATAAACAACTGCATGAATTGTGATTGTACTATTCCTACTATAATGTGTGACAGAATTCCTAAAATGTGTTCTGAACTTAAAATCCAGCCCTTTTATTGATCCTTTTCTTTGATCAATCTACCTGCTTTGCTTGTTATTGCAGTTGTTAGTACATAAATCTTTATGCTTCTTTTGTGAAAACAGAACGCTGAGGATAATGAATACCCTTCTGGAGTAGCTCCTTCATTGGAGTTTCTAATTACATCAAAGGATATTACTGGATCTGGTGCCTCCTCTACATTGCTCATCTTCAACAATGAAAAGGGATTCTCTTCCTCAAATGTTGACTCTATTTGTCGAGTTGGGAGATCAACAAAGAAGGGAAACAGACATCATGGTTACATTGGAGAGAAAGGTAAGCATTTGCAGCTGTCAGAAACATTTTGTTTTCCATAAATAGAGAAATCATAAGAATCATTTTGTGTCATTATCAAGCTTTATGAAATCTTATGTAGATCAAATGCTATTGTCACAAGGCTGGAACGTTTTCCAATCCTTAATTACATGGTGACTACCAAGTCAGTACCAGCACAAATTGATTGGATGGGCAGTAGTGGTACAGTTGTGGTTCTGGTTCAACAGCTGACATATTCGAATCCCTGCGTAGCATGAATATTCATAGACTCTACATGGCGCGATGAATTAATTAGCTTGATAAATTAAAATTCAAAATGAATTTTGGAAATTATATACCATGTTCTTCAAGAGAGTATGCTCGTGTTATGCAATCAAAGCTAGATGTACCAGTCTAACCCTGCATATTAGAGTTTGTGCCTATAAGGGATAGTTAATTATTGAATAGTAAGTTAGACATGTTCAATTCTTCATCAGCTTACATGATCTGTTTATCTATTTCTTTCATTATCCTTTTTAACTGTTGCGCACCTAATTCATTGCAAACAATTCAATTACCGCTACATACCTGCTTCTTACTATTTCCATGTTATGAGTTGTGGTGTCTTTTGATTCAGGTATTGGGTTCAAGAGTGTGTTTCTGATATCAAACCAGCCCCATATCTTCAGTAATGGTTATCAAATCAAGTTCAATGAGAAGCCTTGCGCCGAATGTAATATTGGATACATTGTCCCAGAGTGGGTTGAATCGACACCAAGCATTTCAGACATCAAAGATATTTATGGGTGTTCCAAAGTCCTTCCAACAACGACCATCATCTTACCATTGAAATGTGAGAAGGTTGATGCAGTAAAGAAGCAGCTCTCAAGCATGCATCCAGAAATGCTACTGTTTCTATCGAAGATCAGGAAGCTTTCCGTCCGTGAGGATAACTATGATCCCAAGAGTAGCACTGTTAACGACATCTCCATATCAAGTGAATTGGACTACATAATGAGGAAAAACATGCATGCTGAGTCTTACACACTCCATTTATCTGCTGAAGAGAGTGGAAAAGGAGAAGAAGAATGCAGTTATTATATGTGGAGGCAGAAGTTCCCTGTGAAGCCAGAGAACAGTGTGGACAAACGTGCTGAAATTGATGAGTGGGTCATAACCCTGGCCTTTCCACTTATTGGCCAGCGTCTGTCCCGAGGGAAACAACGATCTCCTGGCGTTTATGCTTTCCTGCCAACAGAGATGGTGACAGACTTCCCCTTCATTATTCAGGCTGACTTCCTCCTTGCCTCATCAAGGGAAGCAATATTGTTTGATAATCCATGGAACAAGGGAATTCTGGAGTGTGTCCCAAGTGCTTTCATGAATGCTCTCGTAACACTTGTGAAGTCTAATGCACCAGCAATGACGCTGCCATCTATGTTCAACTTCTTGCCAGTAAATCCTTCGCTTATTCCATTGCTTGAACCGGTTAGGTCTGGAATCAAACAAAAGGTCATGTCCGAGTCTATAGTTCCATGTGAATCTTATACTTCACAGAATATATTTTGCAAGCCAACTGAAGCTGCACGGCTCAAGCCAGCATTCCGGACTATCATTACCAAAGCACGGAACTCTCAAGTGGATTTGAACAATTTGTCCACTCATGGAACCTACATTCTTAGTGCTCACTTTGACAGTAGCACATACGACAGTGTTATTGCATTTCTGGAAATAGAAAGTGTGAGCCCTGAATGGTATGCGAAATGCATAGAAGGTTCTAATCTTATAAAGGAGGTACAGGAAGATCTGTACTTAGAAATTATATATTTTGTGGCAATCAATTGGACGGACTGTTTTTGTAGCACAAACATGAGATCCATTCCCCTATTGAAGTACCTTGATAGGAATGGTGTTCTCTCTTTCTGGAGCGTATCAAGAGCTAGTCAACAGAATGATAGGTTGTGCATTTCATCTGAACAGCAGTACATATCATGGCTAATCAGTTGGAATCAGGAGTTTCAATGTGCTACCCGGTACTTTCTCCCTCCCAGCACACAGACAGCTCTGAACAATTTCTCAGACAACATAACTGTGAAAAATTGGCTTCAGAACCATGCACGAGTGGAGGTTTTCTCTGTCTCTAGTTATGGATCAACGGTTCTTGGATCCTTGGGTAATGATCGAAGGTCCACTATCTCTTTCGCACACTTTCTGTATCATTCATCAAAGAAGCAGTACATAGAGAGCTACTACATAGGAGGACTGTGCAGCGTCATGCCAGTAGTTGACAGCTATGGAGATGTCATCAAGAAGAGAACTAGCATTATAGTTCCTGCCAAGGGGAGCAAGTGGGTTGGTTTGATGGGCACGAACCCATGGAGGAATGCCGGATACATTGAATTATCTGCAGAATACAAATCAGCAGGCTACTTTGCTGGAAACTACACATTGGAGGACCAGCTATTGGAATTCCTGAAGGAATATCTGCATGCATCGGATGTGCCATTCATAAACCCACCAGATGAAATCTTTCCTACTGTGTCCTCACGTTTAACCGTGGACAATGCATTCTTACTGCTGGAATGGATACGGAACCTTAAATCAAAATGTGTACCATTACCAAATAAGTTCTTGGCTTGTGTAAAAGAAGGTAGTTGGCTGCAGACATCAGTTGGCAATAAGCCACCAAAAGAATCATTTCTGTCCAGTGCTAACTGGGAAAGTCTTTTGCAAAATGGATCTTCCTTTGTAGATATACCTATGATTGATCAACAGTACTATCAAAACAAGCTGCATACATACAAAGAGGAACTCAAGGCAATTGGCGTCAGATTTGAATTCCAGGAGGCGTCAACATACATTGGAACTCGTCTCATGTCTATGGCAGCTAGTAATGGTCTGACAAGAGAGAATGTATATGCACTACTTCGGCTCATTAGGTTTCTACGAGAGAAATTTTTATCTCCAAGTGACCTAATCAACAGTGTGAAAGGTGGACGATGGATCAAGAGCACTCTCGGAAACAGGCTGCCTGGTGAGTGTATTATCTATGATTCAGAGTGGGCAGTGGCATCATGTATCAGTAACCAACCATTCCTTGATGTCAAGTTCTACGGCGAGGAAATCCTTGCCTATAAGTCAGAACTGGAGTTGCTTGGCGTTATTGTTGGATTCAAAGACAACTACAAACTTGTGATTGACAATTTCAAGTTCAGTTCAACTACTGTTACCTCTGAGGCTACTGTTCTAATCCTCAAGTGTATTCGAAATTGGGGCTCATGTGATGATTTCATAAGAAAGCTCAACGGTTTGAAATGGTTGAAGACCAACATGGGAGTTCGTGCTCCTAATGAAACTTTTCTTGTCGACCCTGAATGGGAGTGCCTTTTAAAGATCTTTGATGGGACTCCTGTAATTGATTATGGATTTTATGGTCGTGAGATCACCTCATTTAAAGAAGAATTGAAGAAAACTGGCCTGATCACGAGATTCGATGAGGCGTCCAAGGCTATAGCTCATCGTTTCAAGCAACTGGTATTGAATTCATCACTTACAAAGGCAAGTGTCCTGGCACTACTGGGATGTTATCGACAGCTGAAAACACACAGCCCACTTCCTGTTGATCTTTTCAACTGCATGCGCAGTGAGAAGTGGCTGCACACATCACTGGGATTCAGATCTCCATCGGAAGCAATCTTATTTGATGAGACATGGGATGCTTTGTCTCCCATAGCAAACATACCTTTCATAGATAGTGGTGACTCTTGTCATGGTCTAGGAAAGGAGATTTATATTTATAAAGATGAGCTTAAGGAATTGGGTGTTACTGTGGAAGCGAAATATGGTGCTAGATTCGTCATTGCTGGTCTCAACATTCCCAGTGATACATCGGTCATGTCAAAAGCTACTGTCTTGTCACTGCTTGAGTGCATTAAGGGCTACTTGGGCTGTAGAACTGTGCTTCCTAAGGGCTTTAAGGATAACATTTGCAAGAATTGGTTGAAGACATCTATGGGATACAAATGTCCTGATGAATGTATCCTTTTTGATGCAAACCAGTCTTCTATCTGCATGGAAGATGGCCCCTTCATCGATGAAGCGTTCTATGGTCCAGAGATAGCCTCATTCAAAGATACGCTTGCAATAATCGGAGTAATTGTGGATGTTAGAGGTGGGCATGATCTTGTTGCTCGCCATTTGAGAAGCCACACAGATAAGACTTCTATTTCCCGGATCTACATGTACCTGATGGAGTGCAAATGGGAGCCTGAAAATAAAAACAGCAATTGGATCTGGATACCGAATTGTGGAGAATGGGTGGACTCACAAAGTTGTGTCCTGCATGACAGGAACAATCTTTTTAGGTCGAAGCTGCATGTTCTTGACAAATATTATGATGCCAAATTGGTTGACGTCTTTTTCGCAGTTTTGGATGTGAGGCGTGGCCCTGGTGCTGAAGACTATTGTGAACTATGGAAAACATGGGAAAGCACGGTCAGTGAGCTACCTATGTCTGATTGCTCTGCTTTTTGGGAGTTTGTGGCGACAAACTGGAGCAAAACAACAGAGAAATTACTTTCTGACTGTGCCAAGGTTCCAGTATGTACTAATGGAAACATCCTTTTATCAAAGAAAGAGGATGTGTTCATTCCTGATGATCTACTTGTTACAGAGTTATTCAGCAATCTTCCTCAACTGTCAATTTTCATCTGGTATCCTCCTCCTAGCCGACCTTCCATGTCTCGAGCAAAGCTTAACAACATCTATGGTAGTATTGGAGTTAAGACAATATCCAAGGCTGTCATGAAAAACGATTCTTTCACCTTAGAGAATGGTTTCAGGAAAGTTGATTCGAGCAAGGTGCTTAAAGTTGGTCTGCTCCAAATAATTCTCGCTTTCCTTGCAAATCCTGCTCTCGACATTCCTGCTAAAGAAAGGCACAAGTTGGTTTCATGCCTTCAGAATGTGACAGTCGACGAGACAAATGAACCCATCACAGTTGGCTATAGTGTAAAGTTGTCTTCCGGAAGAGTTGTGGATGTGAAGGCTAGCCGGAAGCTTCGGTGGGAGAGGGAGAATTCCAAGCTTTACATGCAGCGAAGCGATGGTCAAGTCAGTTACAAAGAGAAGATCGAATTCGCAACCTACTTTGCGGATGAGATATCTCAAGGGTTGCTCTTTGAGATGCAGGATCAGGTCCCTTCGCTCACCGAACTAATAAAACTTGGTTGGTTGCTGGATTTCCAGGATGCCGCTGTTGAGTTCTTGCTGAGGTCAAAGAATCTGCAGCTGTTCCCTGAAGACGAGGATTTCCTGGAACTATTCAATGCTAGGTACATGACCTGAAAACTAAACCTTCTCGTCTCGTCCTTCAAAATTCTCTCAACATTAGAACTAACCATAGGTACAACCCACTGATGCCAATGTCCCTATCCCATTTTCATGCACAGAGCAACAGGTGGCACCAAGAACCATTAGCGGTCTGTAAATTTAGCCCGGCGGACGTGTTCATGGTCAGTAACTTCCTCACCTTTGTTGTTAGATGCCCATTTGCGCATACATATTGTCTGTATGCTGCGTCAGTTGTGTGTTCACTGCGACAGGGCCTTATGTGAGTTCTCTTGGCAGGTTGCTGATGGTCTAAGAATCTGGTGGTGTGCCTGGAGGTTCCAGATTGTGACTTCTGTGGCGTCTTCTGCTATGTTACTAGACTTTATATTTCACGTGCTATGTTCCATTTCTGCAAACTGAAACAGAACTTGTCAGTTGCTTCAGTGCACATGTTAATCTAAGTGGGAGATGACACTAGTATAGTAATATTATTGCAGTACAACGTTCATGTTCCTTCGATTTGAAATGCACGGTTCCGAATTTGCTTAGCTGTGAACGAATTTCATTTCAAAGGCTTTCTACCTGAAAATAAAATCTGGCTGCTTGTTGTTACAATGCTCGGACTGGTATCTAGCGGGCAATAATAGCTTGCTGAATTTCATTCTTCTGGAAAGCTATTCAAGAGGGGAATTGCTGCACACGACCGGAACGTAGGACTAATGAAGGCAACACCTCTCCCCATACGAAAGTGGCAAATAGGTGCAAACCTTTTGGGACTGATTGAATTTTTCTGCCATTACGATCCAAACAGCTATTGATGTAGACCAAATCATGCTCCTTTTGGGACGCAAACAAGTAAAGCTCCCAAACGCAGCTTCCCTGAGTAAACTTTTTTTGGATGCAAACTAATTGGCCTGCAAGGAGTACAAACATTATTATCGGCCCATAGTGAATTGCTACTTAACATAATTGCCGACCAACAGTCAATTGCGAACAATTTAAAAGATTGCCGACCTATCCTCTATTGTAATGCTGAAACTCACTATTAACACTAATCCATAGTAAATATCCGTAAGTAAACACTATAGGCCTTGTTACAGAACCAAATAACATAACATGCACATAAACGAAAACATATAGGCCAAACGGGTCAACTACTAGAAAATATATTATTGATTTGGTTCAAATGAAGACCTTCTGATATCACGAGAGTGGTGCACCTACATTTGATTTGGTTTCCAACCAAGAAGTGGTACCCCACTTTGCAGCGGCACGTACGGGTCGAAAATCCAACGTAGCAGCAGCGCACCACTCTCTCCCGCGGCTGTCCCGTCGGCTTCCAATCCAAGGCCGCATTGCACGCAGGCATGCCGCCGGGCTCAATAACTACTCGACCACTACGCTTCGGAACCCTTCCACTTCCCAACCAAGCACGCGCACGCACGCGCGGATTCCAATAACTGCCTTGCTCCTTCGTCTTCCTGATCCGGCTGCCCCATCTGAAGGTTGCGGCCACCAGCAGAGGGGGCGAGGGAGCTGCGGCATTCGACGACCATGTCCTCGTCCCCGTCGCCGGCGGCGAGGGAGCACGTGGAGAGGATCCGGCGCGAGCGCTACTTCATCGGGCGCGGCGAGCAGAACCCGCTGGCGGAGGACATGCACCAGGCCGTCAACTACCTCTCGCAGGAGCTCTACTCCAAGGACGTCCACTTCCTCATGGAACTCATCCAGGTACTACACCACCGTGCATGCGCAAATGCTGCAATTATTCTGCAATCTTGTTGCTAACAGTAACGTGATTGTATCCCGTGTGAATCGATCTGGTTATTTTAGGTTCATGTAAAGGACAATCCAGTAATGCACTTGGCTGCATTTCTACGTTATTCATTTTTTTTCCAGATTTTACTTTGTCCCATCTTGTATGGTTCCATATATACTCATTACTCATGCCTTGCGGTGAATGCGTCTCAAGTCCCAGCCAGTTGAGGGGCCTTCTGCAAAAGTAAATTTATGCCCTAAAGAAACATTTGTTATTTTGTTAGGATGCTTATATGCATGCTTTGTTTTGAGGAAATAATCTATATTTTGTTGCAGAGAATTTGGTTATTGGTTGCAAATTAGATAATGTACACAAGGAAAACCCAAACAAACATACCACTCAGGTTTACTTTTGACTCAATATTGTTGTGCGTAGAGGGTATAGTTTCCATAGAGACAATATTTTTTAATTAGGTGCAACAATTTTAACGAAATATACTTTTTTGGGTCATGGAAAAAAAATATTTATATGGTATTGGAATCAGTTGAATGTGTGTAAGTACAATTTTGCAAATGTGTGTGCATCGTCCATTCAAGGAGCATGGTTGGACTTTACTAATACAAGTCTACATAGACCAATTGTAGTGGTCTTTATATCTGAAAAAAATTGTAATAAAAGTTAAAGTACAAATGTTCTCCTAGTCAAACCAGAGCTAACGCTGTCTGCCACACTAAATCTGCTACAGTGCCTTCATCCATTTTAATCAATTTTACAAAATTTAATTTCATGCTAATCTGATACTTTAATCTGGTACAAACTATTTTAAATTGACAAAGTTTGCTACTCCCTCTGTTTTTTTATTATATGACGCCATTGACTTTTTTCGTTATTTTTACCATTCGTCTTATCTATTAATATTTATGTAAATAGCTATTGTATAAGTTAACCATAAAGTGTTTATGATGAATCCAATAATATTCATTTCACATTTAAAAAAATAATTATTTAAATCTATATTGTTGGTCAAAGTTCAACAA
>LAPY01000883.1:94738-104744 GCA_000970635.1 Eragrostis tef | reverse complement strand
AAACGGCTTGCGCCGACGCCCGGGCGGCCGGTGCTGCAGCAATGGGGAGGAGCACCCGTAGTCATACCCTGGGGATGTAGGCTGAACCTCGTCAACAGACATCGTGTCTCTAATGTCGTCTGTGATCTTGCATTGTTCGTCTCGTTAGATCCATGTCGCTTCTGTGTACAGGTCGGTGGGTGGCATCTCGCCGCAAGGACTGATTATTCTAACAAGTAAAGAGAGGAAGATTGAAATGAGTCATTTACCCTTGGTTGGAGTTTTGTAATATGTAATGAAGTTTTGTAATGTATATTATTTGCAAAACACATTGCAAAATACATAATTGATCTAACTACATACATGTGTCCAAAACAAAGGCAAAAGAACCCAAGTGTTTGCTAAATTCTACTCCCTCTGTCCTACTATATTTGACATTGTGGGTGTGGGCACGGGGATTAAGGAGGGGTGGAAAAGGTGAGTGCATGGAAAACAAGGAGAGAGATAGAGATAGAGGTGTATTGGAAAGAGAGAAATGTGTCTCAAGAAGTGAGAATGCCAAGTATTTTAAGAAAACTTGACATGGCTAGGATGCAAGTATTTTAAGAAAACAAAGAAGACGTAAATTCTGCATCTCTCAATAATTGCAATTCTGTATTTTCTCACTGTCTCTAAATTTTGCGTTTATACTTTTGCTAATCTAGCTAGAGCAACTACAATAACTAGTAGATAAATGATAATTTCCAAAAAAAAAAAAATAGACTGAAAATTTCTATACTGGATCTGATATCTTTCTCTTTTTTTTTTCTATTAGAGCTGGCAATGGAACATGTCACTCAGTTCAACTGGTGTAAAGTTGGCTAATATCTGAGCATGATTTGTGGAAAAGATGCTACTATCAACTCAGAGCTTAAGAATTTGTCCGAATACTTGAAAAGTGAGACCGTAAGGTAAGTAAATTATGGAATAAGAAAAAAATTATGAAATAAGATTAGTAAAATAATTGAATTGTTATAACATCAGAAACATTTATGCAGGTACCACGATTTGTTGTGGCAAGCTGGAATATGGAAAGCTTTAGAAAAGATGAACTTCATTAGGGAGATTTATTGGTTGATGGATATGCAGCGAGGTCGTAGAAAAGAAGTTAAGTTGATTGACACGGAGAAGGCTCAAATGCTTCAAAAGATAAAGCGTCCACTTCAAATTGTACCTGGCTTGCAAAAATTTGAAACAAAGGTTCTTAAGGAGGAAAGCTTATTCCATTCAGTCCTTTATATTCGTGACTATCTGCTTGGACACTACGACGAGAGTTATCAGTTCTACAAGGGGAACAAGGTAAATATCTTTATAGAGTTTATGGCTAATGTATATAGTTCTTTTACTGAATTCATGTGTTGGCCCGAGCATCAACACCAGCACCACACCTTCACTCACACACATACATGAACACACCAGGCTGAGGAAGGAGAGCGAGAGCTCACTACACACATGAATTGCAGTAGCTAAGCTGCCTCGAATTCGAGCATGGCTTCCTCTTTTCCTTTTCTTCTTTTCCTTTTCAGCTATGTATTATAAGATGAATTGACAACCATAGTGCATCATATGGTGTCACCACGCTTCGCGCCTTACCGCCGTAAGGCATAAAGCGGTAGTCAGTCACAACGCTCCAGTGAGTCGTGCGGCACACGCGAACCTCCGACCTGCAGATCCGCGGCCCTTGTCGCTCTGACGTCCTCGCCGGCGAGCCCTCAGACGTACCCACATGCATATCCCCGGTGCAGCTCAAACCTTGCTCTGAATGTTAGTCCGAGCAGCAACACTAGACCACAGCTTCACACACACACACACACACCAGGCATAGGGAAGAAGAGTGAGAGCTCACTACAACACATGAATTGCAGCAACTGAGCTGCCATGAATTGGAGCATGGCTCTCTACATATACTCACAATCAAAGGTACAAAATACAACTATTCCGTGACTTGCACCGCAACCATGCTTCTATTACCATTCCTCTACTCTACTACCATGCCTCTACTTGATAGCAATAACTTCTACTACTGCTATGCCTACTTTGGCGCCAAAACAGGGCACATGAAATTAGGCCTCTAAAAGAAAGATTAGAGAAGCTAAATTACCATAATCATATTTATTTTGGGTGTAGAATCAGATAACAACTGATAAGGGCTAGAGTATTTTCTGATTCCTGAATCCTTCCTTTTTTCTTGGGTGTAGGATGATATTGGAACTGATAAGGTCACAGGTGAGAAATTTCTGCAAAAGACAAAGGACGATTATATGATCAATCTAATCAAAGAGATCAGGGCTTTGAAGTGGATCCCTGAATCCCCGCTGCTGAGGGGTAAGAAGACTCTATACCTGAGAAATGCAATAAGGGATTTATTTATGCTGTCTTGAAAAGAAAAAAAAAATTATGTGAGACTTCAAGTGTAGAATTCCTACTATGTCCTAACTTCCATGCAGATAAGAATAACTATATGCGACAATTTTATGAGATCAAGAGAAAAGAGAAAGAAAAGGAGGAAATAGAGAAAGCTAAGGCGGAAGCAAAAGAGAAGCAGATAAAGAAAGGAAAGGAGAAAGCAAAATGATATGTGAAGAAATGATATTACATCCTGCAAGAGGTACCTGTGTAGACTTTAAAGAAAGCTTTTTATGTTCTGTTTGAACACAAGGCTCAAACCAGTGAGATGAAATTGCAGGTTTAGCTAATATTGCCTGCACATTTTATAAGCTAATATTGATTAAGATGTATTGATATCTTATATATTCTATCTGATAAATTATTTTCCTGAAACTGGTGAATGATCAGTTTGTGTAAATTTGGTTTCTGATGCCCTTGTTTGGTCATGTTTTTTTTTTTCTGGTATTATGTAGTTGGGAGACCCTGAAGAATCTCAAAAGTTTGTCCAGACCTCAATTTATAGCAATCTTTTCTAATGATCAGGTTTCATGGCGTCTCCCAATTCAGAGCAGATCTGCATCACCTGATATTGAACTTTAACATTCCATTTATGTTCATGCACCAATGGATCCATGTTTCTGTGATCTGTAACATACATGGCTGTAAAAAAATATGTTTTCGACATTTTTCTTTGAAGCTCATACATTTCTGTTATCTTGTCTGAAGTTTTCTGACATTTCCTTCTTATATCTGGAATAGCAATATTAGCGAAACTGTACACATAATTTGCCTGTTATTATATATGAATTCTCAATGTACTACGAACGAGGGAGCAATTTGTGGTTTCTAAATATAACCCCTCAAACTGAACTGCACTAGTTTGACTTTTTCCTTGTTAGCTACTGGGCAGCTATCAGATTAACATATGCATAAATGCCCACGACCTAGTTACTCTTTGCTTTGCATAAATAGATGGAGAAAAAAATGGAGAGGCTGTGGGACAGCGAACAACGCAAACACATGTGTCTGTGTTCTTGGGTTCCTCTTCCAACCAATCCAGATCGCATTGAGTTCTTGTGGTTGTAGGACATTTCACAACTAATCTCAGGAACTGAATTGCCCATCCTGACTCCATATCACCTCGACCGTCACCTATTCCCATCTCACTACTACAGAACTTCCGAAAGGTGACCAGCTGGATAAACCATATCTCACTGCAATATAGAGGAAGTCGGTTAACATTTCAACTGACACCCTGACACCCTATATATTTGTTGGACGCAATTGGTGAGGGTAGAGAATTGTAAGGCATTAAACTCTAGAACTGACTGACACATGTGCAGCTACAATTTAGGGGGTGTTTGTTTCTAGGGGTCTAAAATTTAGAGGGGTCACATCAAAAAGAATTTTGTCATTTAGGAGTATTAAATAAAGTCTAATTACAAAACTAACTGTAGAACCCTAGTCTAATTCGCGAGAGGAATCTAATGAGGGTAATTAAGTCATGATTAGAAGATGGTTACTGTAGCATCACTGTATCAAAACATGGATTAATTAGGCTCGTTAGATTCATCTCGTAAATTTATGCTTATCTACAAAAAGATTTTGTAATTAGACTTTATTTAATACTTTTAAATAACAAGATTCTTTTTGATTTTAGAGGGTAAAGTTTAGAAGGAGAAACAAACAGTATCTTAGTTTCAGGGTTAGGGAAAAGAAACTATGCAAAGAATGTCTTGGGCTCCTAAACTACACATGGGCCTCAGGGAGGCTTGTGGTCTGCAACCCAAGGCCACATCCATCCAGGCCACTGGGCAGGCCGCCACTAAGCAGGCCTATGCCGCTGTACAGGCTGGCCGGCCGGAGGCACCTGCTATGCATGTGCAGACGGGTGGGTGCAGCGGGGCCTCAGCGCGAGCAGCTAGACGCGACAAGAAGGCTGCAGCGCAGGTACGCGCCAATTTCCGGTGCCGAACCAGTTGATGGCATCGCCGGGCATGGAGAAAACTCCAGGAGAAAAGAGCAAGCGCAGGGGATCCTCTTCTGATGACCACTCACTGGAGATGGCTGAAAGGCTCAAGGCGAAGAAAAACCTGGACTTCACTGAAGTTAGTGGTGTCTATGGAGGTTGAAGATTTAAAAGGGGTAACATGCATTAAGAATTCAGAGATCGATAGATTGTCTGTGGTGTAAAGAAAAAACATATGGAGATTGTGGAAACTGAGAATGAATGCATACGATGAGACGATCTCAATGATGGCTTAGACTTTCTCACTTTTGGGGACCTTAACTTTGACTTAACTGAGGAAACTATGGGAGATGGCAACAGTTATTTTTTTGAATGACTTTAAAGCTGCTCTCAGAAAAAAAAAGTCTAACCCATCTAAGAAAAGTAAAGAAAAGGTCTCTGTCCAAAAAGTAAAGAAACTACAAAAGTCTAGATAAAATGTGTATTTTGAAATAGCAAAATGTGTATTTTGAAATAGTAGAGGTCTGAGAGGCTTGGCTAAATCTTTGTTTCTAGCTGACACTTCTCTTGAGCGGAATCTAGATTTCATTGCTCTCCTAGAAACGGGACGGGATGATTTTACAGAGGCTGAGCTAAAACACTTTTGTAGTGGAAAAAAAATTATTTGGTGCTAGACGTCACCTAGAGGAAGATCCGGGGGAATGTGCCTAGTTGCATGCCCTCCATGAACTAACTGATCAAGGCAACTTGGCAGTGATAAACATGGCGTAGCAACAGTCCAGTGCTACCCACGTGCTTGTGAATGAGAAATGTGCATTGAAATAACGTATATGCCTTTTGAAATAAATTGCAATTTTTTCTGATTGGCTAGTGAATGGACGCCGCAGTTCATATATATGGCGCTTCTGGTATGTATATCTTCACCTTACCCTGTCTACAGCACAATGACTTCCTTTCACCCGGGAACCGTTTTGCACTACAATACCCATAGTCAGGAATCTTTCTAAGAACATGGTGCTTTTTGGGTAGATTGTTGTGTATTTTGTCGAAAGGATAAGGGCCTTGACTCGATAATGCTTCTGTAATATTTATACCGCACAGGCGCACACCTAACACAACAAGAAAATAGTAGGTTTGTTACCAACAGAAATTTATCGAGGGCTCCATCTAAAAAATATGAGTCAATACATAGACAAAATTCAATTACCAGGTGCAGTAAACATCACTGCATCGTCATCATCAGATTTATCCACCATATCATCGATTGGTTTTGTGGTGTCCAAATTTTCCTCGAGATTAGTTGGGTCATCAGGTTCCCAAATCCCAAAGTCAAAACCGTCGTCCCTTGCAACACCTTGTCCAACATGATATATCGTCAGCGAGTTTTTTTTTGTTAAAAAAAATGTAGATACAAAAATGCATACCATTGTTCTGTCTCCATTGTTGAGTATATTCGCGCATCTTCTGAAGTAATATTTCCTTTTCCTCTGGGGATTTATTCTAATATGATTTCATTCGCTTCTGTGTCTTTTGCAGCTTTGGTGTTAACTCATCAGCTGAAACAGTTCAAGAATATCTACAAAAAGATTTTGTAATTAGACTTTATTTAATACTTTTAAATAACAAGATTCTTTTTGATTTTAGAGGGTAAAGTTTAGAAGGAGAAACAAACAGTATCTTAGTTTCAGGGTTAGGGAAAAGAAACTATGCAAAGAATGTCTTGGGCTCCTAAACTACACATGGGCCTCAGGGAGGCTTGTGGTCTGCAACCCAAGGCCACATCCATCCAGGCCACTGGGCCCCCCGCCACTAAGCAGGCCTATGCCGCTGTACAGGCTGGCCGGCCGGAGGCACCTGCTATGCATGTGCAGACGGGTGGGTGCAGCGGGGCCTCAGCGCGAGCAGCTAGACGCGACAAGAAGGCTGCAGCGCAGGTACGCGCCAATTTCCGGTGCCGAACCAGTTGATGGCATCGCCGGGCATGGAGAAAACTCCAGGAGAAAAGAGCAAGCGCAGGGGATCCTCTTCTGATGACCACTCACTGGAGATGGCTGAAAGGCTCAAGGCGAAGAAAAACCTGGACTTCACTGAAGTTAGTGGTGTCTATGGAGGTTGAAGATTTAAAAGGGGTAACATGCATTAAGAATTCAGAGATCGATAGATTGTCTGTGGTGTAAAGAAAAAACATATGGAGATTGTGGAAACTGAGAATGAATGCATACGATGAGACGATCTCAATGATGGCTTAGACTTTCTCACTTTTGGGGACCTTAACTTTGACTTAACTGAGGAAACTATGGGAGATGGCAACAGTTATTTTTTTGAATGACTTTAAAGCTGCTCTCAGAAAAAAAAAGTCTAACCCATCTAAGAAAAGTAAAGAAAAGGTCTCTGTCCAAAAAGTAAAGAAACTACAAAAGTCTAGATAAAATGTGTATTTTGAAATAGCAAAATGTGTATTTTGAAATAGTAGAGGTCTGAGAGGCTTGGCTAAATCTTTGTTTCTAGCTGACACTTCTCTTGAGCGGAATCTAGATTTCATTGCTCTCCTAGAAACGGGACGGGATGATTTTACAGAGGCTGAGCTAAAACACTTTTGTAGTGGAAAAAAAATTATTTGGTGCTAGACGTCACCTAGAGGAAGATCCGGGGGAATGTGCCTAGTTGCATGCCCTCCATGAACTAACTGATCAAGGCAACTTGGCAGTGATAAACATGGCGTAGCAACAGTCCAGTGCTACCCACGTGCTTGTGAATGAGAAATGTGCATTGAAATAACGTATATGCCTTTTGAAATAAATTGCAATTTTTTCTGATTGGCTAGTGAATGGACGCCGCAGTTCATATATATGGCGCTTCTGGTATGTATATCTTCACCTTACCCTGTCTACAGCACAATGACTTCCTTTCACCCGGGAACCGTTTTGCACTACAATACCCATAGTCAGGAATCTTTCTAAGAACATGGTGCTTTTTGGGTAGATTGTTGTGTATTTTGTCGAAAGGATAAGGGCCTTGACTCGATAATGCTTCTGTAATATTTATACCGCACAGGCGCACACCTAACACAACAAGAAAATAGTAGGTTTGTTACCAACAGAAATTTATCGAGGGCTCCATCTAAAAAATATGAGTCAATACATAGACAAAATTCAATTACCAGGTGCAGTAAACATCACTGCATCGTCATCATCAGATTTATCCACCATATCATCGATTGGTTTTGTGGTGTCCAAATTTTCCTCGAGATTAGTTGGGTCATCAGGTTCCCAAATCCCAAAGTCAAAACCGTCGTCCCTTGCAACACCTTGTCCAACATGATATATCGTCAGCGAGTTTTTTTTTGTTAAAAAAAATGTAGATACAAAAATGCATACCATTGTTCTGTCTCCATTGTTGAGTATATTCGCGCATCTTCTGAAGTAATATTTCCTTTTCCTCTGGGGATTTATTCTAATATGATTTCATTCGCTTCTGTGTCTTTTGCAGCTTTGGTGTTAACTCATCAGCTGAAACAGTTCAAGAAACAAGTCCAAACGCATGGTGGTGAGGGACAATCTGCTTCAGATAATTCAAAGACATATAAATGATGAACAACCAGGGAGAATTTGTGTTGGTGCACAAACACAATTGAGGAACCATGTTGAGAAGTGCCATGATTTACAATAATGAATAGTAATAGACAATGGAGTTGATTTGAATGGGATATGAGTTTGGGTTGAAATGCATGATTTTGAGGGTTGCATAAGCATGTGTATGATTATGTTTATGGCTAACCGGAGTTGGTGAAGGTGTTGGGAAGAATGAAGGAGAAGGAGAAATATATATGTTTACTTGTCTCATGATGTGTAGATCAAAAGAGTCAACTTGATGGTCAACAGCGGGAGGATCGGGACTAAGTGCGGGCTTAAGGACGGACGATTGAGAGGCTAGGTGAGGTCAAGGGTGATCCACACCATACACGTGAAGAGGGCAAGAAGCACGGACCGTTTCCCGGTTTGGGCCTCGAAATCGGCGGCGGGCGGTTTCCCGGTTTGCGCCTCAAAACCGGTGGCCGTG
Source organism: Eragrostis tef (assembly GCA_000970635.1). Classification (NCBI taxonomy): domain Eukaryota; kingdom Viridiplantae; phylum Streptophyta; class Magnoliopsida; order Poales; family Poaceae; genus Eragrostis; species Eragrostis tef. Next base: position 96,310 of record LAPY01000883.1, on the reverse strand, counting down.
GATGGTGGTGCATGTGGCACCATCGTGAAGGTTGCGTCGAGGCAAAGCAAAGACATTAAGAGCCTGATAGCTTTCAGGTGACGAAGAAAAAGTCAGACGACTTTGCCCCCAGTTATAGGGATGAGTGTGTGTTAAGAGGAGGGCATTTTGGTTATTGTGAAATGTCATTCCGAAATGTCTATAACTCCGGTTGGATCACACAGCTCACAATAACATCAGAAACAACAGTGCTCTTTTTTTTTTAGGCAAGCACAAGAGCTTTATTAATTAAGAATCTAAGATAGGATTAGACTGACTCTAACAAGGAGGCGGGCGGGGCGAGCGGCGCGGCTATGACCCCTCCACCTCGCTCTCTCTCGTCCCGGTCGAGCGTCCCCACACAGTCCCAAAACCAACCAACCCGCCAAAGCGCTTCATCCACGCCCCAATTCCGTACTCCATCCTCTCCGACCCCACCCTCGCTACGTGCCACCCACCTCCATGCCGCCCACCTCCACGCCGCCCCCTTGTGCCTTTCACATCCTCGTCGCGTGTCGTCCTCTATCGTGAGCTCCAGCGCACTTCGGGGTGCAAGGGATCAAGATGGGGCTCACCAGGTGATTTTTTTGTTCGAATTCCAATATCTTTTTTGGATTGAATTCCAATATTTTGATTCAATAGAGGTTTATAGGATTATCTTAGAGATGCTCTATATAATTTTGATGGCGTGAAATACTCTCTCCGTTCTTTTTTATATGACATCGATGACTCTTTCGTTAAACTTTGACTAACAATACAGATTAAAATAATTACTTTTTGAATGTGAAATAAATATCATTAGATTCATCAAAAGTACTTTAAAACTAACTTATACTTTTAGCTATTTACATAAATATTTATAAATAAGACGAAAGGTCAAAGCAACGGAAAAAGTCAATAGCTTCATATAAAAAAGAAAGGAGGAAGTATTAGAAGTTTGGAAAATATCAGCCATGATTTTAGCAACCATAAAAACAGATTGTGTTTCTAAAAGTATTTGCTTCATCAATGAAAAATTTCACACATGATTTTAGACGTGAAGATGCAATCTATCCGATGACTCTTAATGAGTTTGTGCATATGTATATCAAGTACTCATGTGCATCTGATATTTCTCTATAGAAAAAGACAGACAATTAAAGCCAGTTTTAATAAGGTCTTTTATTTGCATTAAATTCTATGTCACATATGTAATTTTTTCTAACTTGGCAAGGTAATTATGAGGAGAAAGAATGCAAACTTTTATTTCTTGTGAGAGGTATTTTATTCTAATGAAAGTAAGATGACTTTTTTTTTAAAAAAAATTTGTCTTGAAAATAATAAAATGAAAATGTCCGTTGAGAGAGTGGCCTAAGATGGCCCGTTGGAAAATTTTGGTGGTGTGTCGTGTTTTCCAGCAGACAGTTCCTCAGAAACGGCGCAGTCACGTGCTAAAACCCCAGGTCCCCCAATCGCTCCGGTCCCATTCCCAATTCTCCGACTACGATCGATTCCAATCCGCACCGCGACCGACCGTGTGGAGCCCTAGGCGCAGCCGCCGCCGCCGGCGCGCCC
>LAPY01000883.1:70012-82272 GCA_000970635.1 Eragrostis tef | reverse complement strand
GAGGAGCTAGTTTCAGACTGTCATAAACGGCCTTAAGCCGCCGCCGAACCGGTCGCTTGAGGTCGGGCACCGCCGGCGGCGCCGCCGCTGCCCAACTCCAAACGCCCGGGGATAGAGGAGGATGATTCCTAATTATCTTCTTCTTTATTGCTTAATTCATTCACGTTGCCATGCCCTCCATTATATAGGAGCCATGCTTACAATCGTATTGGACTGTGACTCTATCTCTTACCTAGTAATTCCTAAATTAACTAACCCTAACTCTAATCAGACCAGCTAATGGGCCTGGTTTACGCCCATGACACTGTCACACCCAACTAGGCACGAGCCACCATTTACTTCCTTTCTCCCCTTACAAACATAAGCCCTTCTGATATTATCGATGGCTCGTAGGAACCACTTTGGGATGTTGATGGCGATCAACACATAAATAGGAATTGCTGAAAGTACAAACCTGACCCATGTTACTCTTCCTTCCATATTCATTAGAGCGGCACTCAAACCATAACAGCACTTTTCCATGTTAGGTTTAGCCCAAAAGTAACCCAAAGACGTCCATCATCTTGTTGATGAGGCAGGTGTTGGGGGGTATTCTAGCATGCTCCTCGAAGGGGGTACTAGAAGCGGAATTCTATTCTGACTTTTTCTTCTTCCCTTTGTTTTAATTATCTAACAAGGGTTTTCCTTCAATACTTAGGCATGTTACTTGCGATTGTTAGTTCTTTCTTTCTTTATTTCTTTCTTTCTTCTCTCTCTCTCTCTCTCTCTCTCTCTCAAAAGTGCAGGAGGGCTGCGCTTCATTTCATTAGGAAAAGAAACCAATAACAACATACAAGGACAGATTGCCCCAATCTTGTACCCCAGAAACAAACAACGCACACACATCACCCCCACATGCGATTATTAGTTCTACCATCCGATTTCTCATATTTTAATTCATGAAACCACTTATTAGTTCTTGAAGCTAAACGCAGCATCTAAGTCCTCTTATTTGCATAATTGATTATGGATTTTGTATATATAGATCCATATTAGCTCAAGGACCATATATATTTAGAACCAACCACTGAACAATTGCATCATCCATTGATTTTAGTGTGCCAATAACCACATTTTTTTCTGAGACTTCGCTAATTTATTATATTGTTGCCCGAGCTTTAAAATGTAGTATTCATTAAACAGGTCATTGATGAGCTCCTCAAACAGCATGCTGCTGTCTCTGAAGGATTTCTGTCTGCAGCGACTGGTCAATGGTACATGAAAATGACATGATTTGCTATTTCATTGCTAGCTATGAAGTTTATAGTTGCTTACTTTTGTATTTGAAATGCAGGTTTGAGACAAATATTGATGTCCTTGCTTCTGGGCTTAATTCTTTGAATGATATATGGACCCAACCGGATTGGGAAGCTTTCCTAGAAAACTTATGTTGTTATGGCGAGTTTAGGATGAATTTACTCAATATATTTAAATTCTTCGAGGAGGAGCTCAAAAACAGGTGGGAAGAAACCAATATGATATGTCAAACAGGCCAAACAAGCTATTCCGCTTTGATTTCGCTTGTTCAATTGATCATACCTCTGATACTTAGGGTAAATATTATCTGATTCACTCTTTTAAATCAGAGTAGTTAAGTACTTTCCAATTGTAGCAGTGTTTTCAACAATAAACTGCACAATTGAATCTGCTTAATTTCAGCTGCTTCAATTTATTCATGCGCTGTGGAGTGATGGAGCTGACTATCGTTTGCCAGAAGAGCTTAAGGAAGCTAAAAGATGCTATCAGAATATTTGTCCTCTGGAAGAAACTTTGGAACTTCAAAAACATGATGTTGAAGTTAATGAGTTGGGACCGTGGATGCAATTGATTCGAGAGAGTGGGTATGTATAGAGTGCTTTTCTTTTGAATTTTTGCCTCTTGTTGGTTCTTATATTGTCAGATTTTTTAAAATTGCTCGCCGATATATTAAAATGGGTTTAAAAATTCATATGTAAAGTAGTAAGGTCATGTGGAATGAACTTTATTTGTCTGGCCCTGTTCATTTCGGTTCCGATTATAGAGGTAAAATGTAATTAAGGGAGAGGTGATGTACAGATCAGGAGGGAGAGGGTGAGAGTGTAAGCTAAATGTAGCCTAGTTGCTGCTGCTGTCTGTTGACGCAGTGCTGCCTATTTTGTTATCACCTGGCCACTCCCCTTGTCCTTGCCCACTTTGATTCAGTTTTGGAGTGGTGGATTTGATGCTGGCACCACCTTCATTAAAGCCACTAGATTTTCTGCAGCAACTCCAGCTCACTGCATCCACTGGGTCTTGCTCCACACCCTGTGCCAATTGTGTTATTTTGAGAAGAGGATTGTAGAACAATTCCAGTGTCATATTGTTGCCTAGTTTGTAAATTGTTTTTTGCTAATGCAATTATTTTGAAACGCCCTGGAGCTTTTTGGTTTTGTTTCCTGTTTTGCTCTGGAGTTTTCTTCATACCATTAATCACCACATGGCGTTCACCACTCATTCAGTTTTACCCCTTTGATAATTTTATTGTCCTTAGAAAAAAGGAATATTTATTTATTGTAAATCTTCCTCCCATCCATTTTGCTGCGTTCTCCTTTCCCCACCTCAAGTTCTTATTTATTCTGTATCAAGTGCTTGAAAGTTTGTTTTCGTTCAAGCACGTGTGGTGCGTCCGATTTGTGTCAAAAATTGTGCCCATGATCGAACCCAGCACCGCACCCGTCAATCGGGTGGCGTGTGATTGAACTGTGTCACAGATCGGATGGCTGTGGGTGGTGCTTGAAAGTACCCCCTGATTTCAAGCACTTGAAATTTAGAAGCACCTAAGTTCTTCAATTGCACGCAATAGTCATTAATGTTTTCTTGCCTTAGAAAATCCAAACTCAATACATATTAACCCTGTATATTTAATTTGTTTGTGGCCCACTTGGGTTGCCCTTTGTATATATCTAACTTACGTTTTTTTTTCTAATGAATGACAAAAAGCATTGTGGGAAACTAACCCACAGTTTTGCGTAAAAAAAATGGTCTGAATTATCAAATAATAACATAAAAATGCCATATTGCATTCCATTTTTCTTCATATTTCACATATCTTACTCATGCCCTATCTACATATATGTACAATTAAAAATTTACAATTAGAGCTTAGCCAAATATTCCATGCATGGAAATTGCAAGTACAGTGAAGACATGTTTGCCAAAAAAAGGCAATCTCTTGCTGTAGGCAGTTTATGACACGTGCATGATTCCGTTTTATTCCTAATCATGCAGTGGCGTTTGGCTACTTAACTATAGGACATAAGACTATAGCAGGTTGACAAATGAGTGATTTTTCTGTGATCTAATAAATGATTCCCATTGTCATTATATTTACATGGGATGACTTCTAATTATGAACCTGATAGTGTTAACATGCTATATTCAGTTAAAGTTAACTTCACGGTTCTAGGAGTTGATTGATTAACTATTCATATAAAATACAGGTCATTTGACTAGTTGCTTGAATTTGATATTTCGAAACACTTTTTCTTATTATTGAAATGAAATTTGAAATGTGAACTATTTTGTGTTAATATGTATTTGAGCATCTTTGTTTATACCTTGCTGCAGGTACAATGTCATAGGTTTATGTGCACCCATTAATGGGGCGTTCTCTGAATTGTTAGACAGTTCGTCAATTTATGACGCTGTTATGAAGAACTTGAGGTCGATGGAATTCCGCCATGTAACCAAACTTATTGATCTTATCGTTCTTCCATTCGTCAAGCATTGCCCTCATGAGCTGTGGCATGAGTGGATGTTGAAGCTCTTACTACCCTTATTTAGCTACTGTGAAGATATGCTTTACTATTCATGGTTCAGCCTTCTGAACAATGGCCGTGCTAATGTTCCATATTACTTTGGGCATCTATGTGGACCTGAAGAAACCATTAAGAAACAGGAGGATTACCTACTGCTTGACTTTACGCGCAAAGTCTCCACGTTGCTTGGGGCTTTAGCATCTCCAGAATTGAATACTGGTATTTTCCAAGTAGATCTTCACTCACCCAGTGACACGATTTCTGTTTCTCATGATTTGAAATGCACACCTTCAAGTTCTGTTGTTGGGTATGTAGAAAATACTTGATTTGTTCTTTTCTTTTTGTGCTCGGTTGCATCACGATATGTTTATTTGTGAAACATTGGTAATACCATATCCTTATCTTTTGCAGATATCTTTTACTCAATGATTGCTTTGGAAGGTTAAGCATGAACCTATTTGGATGGTGGGTAGATGTTGAAGCAACAATTGCTGCTGTTCCCTTTTGTAGTGCTTTAGTCCAAGTTATAGAGGCTACAAACAATGAAAAACTCAGACAGTTTGCAAAAGATGATATTCTACCTGCACTAATTCGGCGCCTACATGATGATCTTCCATGTGCAATTCAACAGACCATCAAAAAGTTATCTTACCAGATGAACTTAACGCACAGCAATAAGGCCAGGAATGATCTTATGATTCTGTGTCAAAAAGCTTGCAGAGTTTGTGTACAAAGTCAGGTAGTTTTTCTTTTTGACTCCCATCCAATGTGATGACTGCTTAGGTTGAAATTCAGAGTGAGCACTGGATAAAATCTGATGCAACTTTTTTTTATAGAAAGAAACCAGCAAACTGATTATAGGTTTAGGATTGATTAGTTTTCCTTGTACTTATCTCCCCTGCTGTTATCATAAGAAAAAGTACTAAAAGAGATTAGTGCATCAAATAGCTGGCCATGTTTCACTGCTAGCAGCTTAGTAATCAACAAAGCTGTGGATGTTGTGTCCTTATGAAGATTAATTGTACATTTGTATATTCAATCTCTCTGGATAGCATGCCATATATGTTTCAAGAATATTGCTCTTTTTTGTTCCAGTTAATTTTGATTTCATGATGTAAGCACTTTTTTCCCCGGGAGGAATGTGGTAAAATGTAATTGACGATTTCATTTTTTTCTGAAAGTAATAATGTCATTATTCTGTCGTTTCTAATGTCTTCCATTTACTATTACAAAGAGCTCGGTACCATGCTGTGCTCTGGCAGCCATTGGTAGTTTTGTACTATGTGAAATCGCATTAGTACTTCATGATGTTTTCGAGTCATCAATCATAAAAATATGCTCTCTCCGCATACAAAACATAGCCGTTTTAGAGGCATCTAGGTGAATAAGTTAACTACAAATATAAGGCAGCATGACTAGCTTGAACACATCAATGTTGTACAGTATTAAATGTTGGTCATAATATATAACTTCAATACAATATAGTCTCATGGCTTTCACAAATAGATGTCATGTGGATGGTGCCCATATCCAAATAACATTTATACATGCATGGCATCATGTCTATGTGGGGGCCTGTTAGCTAAATTGTTGAAACGAGTTCTTCTGATCTAAAGAGCTCTGCACTGTCAGGAGATAGTAGATTTTGTTAACAGATCAGGATCCTTGAAAGGAACTTTTAGTTTCTCAGTATATATTTCATCCAAACTCTTTACTCTTATATAGCTAAATATTGATTTGCATTACTTTCTATATACGCATTAGGATTTGGGAAGTGAAAACCTGGATAATGCTAAGACAGCATATGGGTTTGAATATTGGTTTGAAAAGCAAAAGGCAGATCTTTCTGTTAAGGCAGCTTGGACCAAGCCAGATGAATTTCCTTCTTCAACATGGACATGGGAGGTATGTTCTTGTGTGAACTTTTAGTTCAAAATATGTCAACTGAAATGTTGAAAGATTTCCTTGTCTAGTTGCTTGTGTTTATTTATCATTTACAAAGGCCAAATGTCCTAACCAGTTTGAAGAAGAATTTCAAAGGCGTCTTGATACCTACATTGATCTTCTGCATGAAGTAGATGCAATGGATGACTGCCTGGAGGTAATTGTATTGCTTAAACCACTTCACCTGCACAGCAACGATATTTATTTATTGATTTTTGCTTTCCGAATAACCTGGAGTTTCCATAAGCAGCATGTAAAATAAAAAAAAATGATAAAATAAATTACAGAAATGCCCAACTGACGTGTGTATGATTTATAACAAATCAGAAAGGGCAAGCCTGCAGTTATTTCTTGCTTTAGTCCACTCGTGTCAAAAATTCATATTTCAGTATGAGCTATAGCAGGCAGCCATTGCCACATTCAACATTTCAAATACATCTCTGTTCGCCCAGTTTTTTGAGTGCATATGCGCAAGTAGCTGCTTACAATTTCGAGTTTTACTATTCACAAATTGATTTTCCATATTTAGCATAAACACTGCAGTTTTGATGAAACTTACGTTTCAAGCAAGGTGACATTACAAGATTAATCAATATAAATATTTATACGTTGTTCTGGTAAGCAAGTCTGTCATAATAATTGATGCAAATTTCGAAGTTGATTTTTTATGCTTGCACACTTATTTTATCTTATTTTAATGAAAGTCGTCAGTAGGGGCCTGTCCTCCTATTTTTCAGAAAAAAAAGTATTTGTTAGGAAAAATGTGAAATGAAAGCATCACTATTTATTCCATTACGATGTCAATATTCTTATCGATGCATATTTGATGTAACTTTGTGAGAATTAGTGACTTGTTGAAGTCAGCAGACATGTAAGTTTGGATAACGAGGAAAATGATCCACCTAATGTCCATTTCGCTAGTTTCTGAAATTATTTTCTGTTACCAAATGATCTGGTTATTTTATTATGTGCTCATAGAATGATAACTAGTTTGTTTGTTTTTTCTCAATATTCTTTTCTGATACTAGGTTTCAAAAGTTGAATTGTTAGTTTTATCATGCAATCACTGTTCTAAGTTGGCTTATTAAGCAGATTATTTATCTACATGTAATAATAATATACCAGTATGCACCATGGTGTTCTTTCAGACCTCCTACATCTTTTTTTTGATCGATAACTCATACATCTTTGTTGAATCACATATGCATTCTCTAATAATCTATTTAATTGCAGTGGGAATGTTCAGATCATTCTGTGTTTTTTGACAAACTGAGCCGAGACTTTAGAACCAGGCATGCCATTAACAGCTGTATGGATCATCGGTTCATGATGTGCGATATTTTCCAAGTATGTGATATGCTGCATTACTTTCTAAATAACGGCTGTGTATTCATCTTTTCTAACTTCAACTCCCCCCTCTCCCCCACTCCCTTCGAAGCGGAAGAAGCCTGCAGCATATTTGAAAAATCGTTCTGACCAAATGGTGAAATGGCTTCATAAACTAATTACAGTGAAGCCTTATATTAAGGTTACTTTTCTTGTGTCTTGATTTTTATTTTTACGTAGTGTAAATGTTACATCATACTTGGATGTCAGAATATGTACCTGAATAATTGCAGGTTTCTGATACTTGGGGAACTGCTATGCTTTGCCTGAAGGAAAACTTCCACATAAATCTTGATCATTATGAGATTGACGCCGAGTATGCAGTTGATGTGCGTATTATCCTTAAATTAGCATTTGTTGCTAAAAAACTTTTGATGTTATTCTAACAATCGTTGTTTTGTTAGATGTTTTTTTATTCAATATTGCCTTTCTGGGAACCTCGGTTTCATCCTTTAATAAGGGAGGTGAGTGTGAATTCTCCTTTTCTTTCTCCATCTTCTCCTTTTGTTGTTTCTTACTATGTGCTTTTATGTAATATTTACCATACATAGGGTCAAATGGACACACTTTCAAATATAGCACGCCAGTTAGTTTTAGCAGAAGACAGCAAAAGTTACAAGGTTTGTTTCTTCCTATCCTTGTTTTATGGTCTGATCGATCTCCAATCATGGTGAAGTTCGTTTTTCTTTGTCCTACAGCCACTTGAAGTGGATCCCTATGATTTCGCGGAGCATCTGTGGCCATATGCACGTTACTACTTCTATCAAAAAATGAAAGAATGTGGGGTATGCCATTCATACCTGTTAGATATTTTGATATTGTCTCATGGTCCTTCTTTATCTTTAGGCAACATGCACACTTTCTTCTATAAAAACTTATTTACGTTTCTCTTTGCCACTACAGTGTTGTCATCGTTTTAGTTGGCAATTTGCAAGGATTTTAGATCTTTATCTCATATTGATTCCTTTTCGTACTGCAATTTTTCAACGGGCGTTGTCTACCTTAAAAACAGCATTACCCTTACAGAGAACACTAGGTCAACAATTATTGGACATGATGAGGACCTTGAAAGCTTAAATATTTAATAGCTACTTCGCTGGGCACAAGTCACACACATAGGTTATTAAATAAACAGCTATATAGATTTAAGCTAGCTGGGTGGGCTAGAGATGAAATTCAACAAGAGCCACACAACGGAAGGTAAGGAGAGAATGAAAAAAATATTTTTAATGTTCATGGATCATTATTGGGACATATTTGGATATTTAAGATTAATATAAACAAAATGGTAAACAGTTGAGATTTCCCATATGCTGCTTGGTGACATTGAAACACTCTTATGATTATTTTAATTAAAGCACAATACTGTGGCAAAGGCATAATACTCTTTTATGCTCGTAATAGGTGTTTGCAGGTCACACTAAATCCATTTGTTTTGTAAGAATCCTTGCAATGCCAAAAGTACTCATTTGTGCTTGTCAATCTAATGACCAAACAGAAAGATCTAATGGTGGTGCTACAAAGCTGATGTCCTTACTGCACCATTATTTTGTTTATTTGTGCTTTTGATTTGTTATTCATGCAGTTGGTTTGAATGACAAACATTGCTAGGCTATGCAGCATTGATACGGACACGTGTATCAGTATCGGGCCGATACGGATACGTCAATTTTCAAAATAACCGTTCTAATGAAAGTTCTATTGCATAAGAATAACATATATGAGCATCAAATTTAGAAAAATGGTAAAACAATGATTCGTAATACTATACTGAATGGCTGCTGACCAATGACTACCAAGGAGTGAGGCATGGGTTTGTTCCTCTGGCCTGGCTGTGGAGGGCGGCAGGTCAGCGTCTATCGGGCCGGCTTCGTGAGAAGGGTGGCGTCCTCAAGCCCTCAGCCATCTCAGGCGTCAGCATTGTGGGTGTTCAACCGGCGGCGGCGGCGGCATCAGATATTTGCCCTGGGCAGGCGGCGGTGTATACGGTGTCAAATTGAGCGATGATGTGAATCGGTAAACCAGACTCTAGGTCACGTACTGACGTGCGGTGGAGGCTTAAATGGGTTGATCGAACTGAGTGGGCCGTATCAGATGCCAGCCCAGTGCGTCTCAAAGGTGTATCCGAAATTAAATATTTTTTAATTTCTGGATACTTATTGGATACGTATCTGCCGCGTATCCGAGGCGTATCCGTGTCTGCCGGCGTTTCGGACACGGATACGCTGGTTCCTCCACGTCTACGTAGTTGCTAGGGTATTTCTTTTATGAATACAGTAATTTCGTAACCTCATGCTATTTTACCACACTGATTCCAAACTTGATGCTAATAAGACCAAGCTCAGTCTCAAAAAAAAAAAAAAAGACTGAGCTCTGAAGTTGTATAATTTTGTTTTGGAGAAAAATAATGTTCGGAGTTAAGGTAATATGAATGGTTTACTGCTTTATGCCTTTTTTTTTTGGAAAATAATGTGTCTCTTAGGTCCTAAATTAACTATCTACTTGCAAGTATTTATCCTCTACATTAGTTAAGAGGCTTGCAATGTAAGTTTAACCATGTAAGCAAGGGATCAAATGATTATAGATGTCTGAGTTGAATAGCCTGATTACGAAGTAACCGTTTCGCTTAATGACTCGTTTTTTTTTGTGGGATGTACTTTCAGTAAAATAAAGGAAGATAGCTTAATGACAAAGTCACAATGCTGGCTATATGTAGTCTTATGCCCCTACTTGTCTTATGTTTCTTTATTTTTATATGTAGTCTTATTTCCCTACTTTTTATGTTATCAGATATATGACTTATCTATCAAAAGTTACAATGCTGGTTTATACAGAAGCAATGAGACCATGTCTGTCTCTTTTCAATTATTTTGTGACTTTTGATGTATCTGTACTTTTTTTTTACAAGACTGTTTTACTGTTGCAGGCCTATATGATCAATGTCCTTGTGAATAATGTATTAACATGTAGTTATTTTTGCACAGTATTTTACAGCTAGAGAACAAGTCAAGGTTCACGAAAGATTTGACGCACGCTTGTCCTCTGGTGCCCTGGATGCTGATATATACAAGTTTAGTTTGTTAAAGGTACACATTTTTCTTTTTTCCTCAGAGGAAATTTAAACATCAGTAGGAAATCGTGGAAAGCCTATGCTTTTAAAAAAACTAGTAACTCTGAAAAGTTGGAATTGGGCTGCAGTAATTATTTGAGGGTGTTAGTTTATCCTCTACCATGTTTCTGCTTCTCAGGTTACAAGTAAATCTTGGACTCCTTGAGATTCCTTCAATATTAACGAATTTTATTTCAGTTCTCAAACAGTGTTATCCTTAACTCCCTTCTCACTTTTGCATCTTGTGCCTTCCCTACCCAACTACAGTTACGTACCTGAAATTATGAAGCTCCATTTGTTCCAAAATATAAACACTTTTCGTTGACTTGTGCCCTAGTTTCCCTAGTTAGTTTCAGTTCTTGCAACTATATCTATTATCGAAGCAAATTCCATGCTATTCATTGGTTTAACGTTCCAGGATGACTTTGTTAAGAAATTTGTGGCTAAACACATCGCACGAAGTGAGTTTGCAGGATTAAACCCTAAGCTTCTTAAATTATCTTTGGAGGTACAATAACTTTATTTGCACAATCTCTTACCTGGTTGTATTTTGCCCTTAACAGTTTCTCTTCTCTAATAGGGAAGAGCACAGATTGTGCGTAGGAAACGTCAAATAGAAGCCTATTCTAAATGCTTGAAACATGTCATGACAGATGAGAAGGTATGCTTATGTTTATCTTTATTTTCCTTGAATCTTCGTGAAAGTACCTTGAAGTTGTTTTTGTTAAGGGTATAGTAGTAGAATAGGACTCTAATTGTAGAGTCCTTATCCCACATATATTACCCATATGGGAGCTATTATCCGTACAAGTCATTCATAACATTGTGAACAGAGCAAGGGTTAGGGTTAAACTAATATTGGTCCAATATTTCCGGCACCGTTGCGCATGCCCCTGGGAGGAGCCGACTCATCTCTCGGTGGTGGCCTCGTCGGTCTTCAACCGTCATGGCCACCCCATCTGTTTGCCATCGCGGCTTTTTGCCGCCCGTCTGTCCGCTGTCGTGGATCCTCCAATCTCGTGGTTTGTTGTTGTCTTCAGGTCGCAGTTGCAGCAGTTCGTCGATCCGCCTGTCGCGCAATCTGGTCAGCGGCCCATCGCTGTTTGTTGCTGGGTTCCCGTCGTCACATCCTGGCTGAGCCTGTCGTCTTTGAACGAGTAGCTGCCCATCGTTGCCATCTCCAGCCGCCATTGCTGCTCCGTCATGGGGATGCTATTGCCGATCTGCTTTGTCGCCGCTGTCGTGGCTCCTCTACAGATCCAATTGCCGATCCTCTTCATCCACTCGTGTCCGTGTTTCTCGCTGGCCTACTCTTCGATCTCCCTGTCCTGTTTGTCTCTGCTTGTTTTTGATCTGTCCGAGTGAAAAAATCCGGCTCTCCATTGCTGCCTGCTACAGCTTGGTCAGAAGACTCAGAATTGAGGTGGTTGCTGTTTTCTTTTGCACGTGGTGCTGTCTTGCTACAGCTTGGTTCGTCTGTTACTACCAGCCTATCTTTTTTCATTGATTTTTCTCATGTCTCAAACTGCTGCTAGTCTCGGAGTTTTTGTTTCTTTTGATGTCCACAAATTCTGCTGCGTTTACATCCAAATTTTGTTTTCTTCTTTATGTCGTCTGCCACGAGAGTCCACATTGTCAGCCAGCCATTTTTGTTCTTATCACTAGTCTAGTATTGAGTCTTTGTAACCCAAATATATTGGCCCTATGGGAGTTACTATCAATACGAGGCCTATTGATAACAGTTTTGATGCTTCCTAATAAGAGTTGTTGTGACTTTCATCTCTAGGCTACCCCAACTTGATTGAAAGTTCGGACTAGACGGCTTTATTCTTTTTAATGGCAAGAAGATACACAGCATCTCGGACGCATGTTGTAATTTCTTTCGTGTAAATGTGTAGCCACACAAAAAAATTCTGCTTTCTCAAACCCCACATCATGTAAATGACCTTTGAGCCAAATGGGCTACCATTAATATTAATGGAATCAGGTGGGGATTTCAAGATCGA
>LAPY01000883.1:3902-17694 GCA_000970635.1 Eragrostis tef | reverse complement strand
TGGGGTGGGGGGGGGGGGCTAGTTCAATTAATTAATGATACCATTTGAACAGATTATTTATTCTATTATTGCATTTCTGCAGAGGCAAGATGATCTAGGTGACACAATAAGTGGTAGAGCTGAAAGCAATCAGACTGCTGGCATCATATTGGAGCCTGACAAGTCTTGGGTGGTCTGTCGCGTATACAAGAAGAGGAAAAACACACCGCGTGTCTCCAACCGGAGCAACTGCAGTCTTGGGGGAGATAAGCTCCGCTTCATCGACTTCCTTGGGGTGGGCAACGATGAAGGTACTTCCAGTTAAAGCGCACACACTGGGTCCCGTACAGAGGTGGAAATCTCTGACGTTGAAGGCAAAGAAGGCATCTAAGAGATTGATAGCCCAATGTGTGGGCAGAATAAAAACAATGGATAAGAGGGGTTGGTGTTCTTTTGTAACAATACACCTGTCGCATGAATCATATGTTGCAACAAAGTTCTATATTTGTTAGTTCCTATATAAATGCCTGTCTAACAATGCTCTCCTTCACCTTGTGAAGAGGAACTCTATTGTTATAAATGTAAACCAGGAGAAAAATAGGAAGCATCGTCGTTCAAAGAGAAACTCTAAATAACTCACAGTTCGGCTATCATCTGAGTCTGAATAATGATGAGACAATAGTAACCAGACAAAAAATAATTAGAAAAAACTTGACCTGCTGGGGGAAAGACCGCCTCCACGGTATTGTGATAAGGGAAGACCTCTCACACAGGCCAAGAAAACCCACGAACCCCTCTCCATACCCTTACATACCAGACAAAAAATACACAGCAGCCACTTGCAGGATAAAACTGAAACGTGCAAGTGAAGAATTAGTTTTCGTTTGTGTCAAGAAAAACAAAAAAGAAAGCCTGTAGATAGAGTGAAACCATATGCGAACACATATCAAAACAATCATATGGGATACAGAAGGCAAAACAGCAAACAAGGAATGAAAAGAAATGGATAATCATCATCCATGTCATGATTCTACTTTTATCGTCATCACGCAACGAGAACAAGAATTACCAGTTTAGCGAAAAAAAGCATAAAGGCTTGAGACTAGCTCACTCTTTCCCATGTTCTACATTCTAGCACGTATGGAAGATGCTACACAGCCACTGATGGCTTAAAAGGTTTCAAGCCTATGGTCATATTTCCATAAGTTTGCAATGTTTGGCATGTCCATCTGAGGCAACATGAGACATGGATAGAGATGATGCAACATGACTTCCTGCCTTGCTTCACTAGTCGTGTAGTTACAAAGGCCATCACAGAAAAGATATCGAACCACTTATGAGTCAGGTACACGCTAGGGGCCAAGCAAAAGGATGCTGTATGCACTCGTTCAGGCAAGAACAAGATGGACTTCGTACTTGCCGGCTGACACAGAGTCTTGTATAGGGAGGTCATCTCGTGCACAAGACCAGACCAATTTCAGCTGGTTGCTGCGAGGGATATGGATAAGTATGAGAACTATACACTCCGGGTACGCATAAGATTACCACGAACTAGTAAGGAGTTTTTCATGCCGATAAAAGAAGACCAAGTAGCTTAGACACCTGAAGGAATGCGTAGCTAGAATATGATGGTTTTTATCTTGAAATGTATGGTAAATATTAGGATACTTACCATTGCCCCGCCGCGCTCTTTTTGTCTGTGTCCGACAAAACCATGCAGTCAACTCACCGATCAATTTCCGCACCCGCACGAGTCCGATTGCGACCACACCTGGTCCTCGCTTGGACGTCGCCTACTCTGGACGCCCGAACGACTTCGCAGGCCGCGATGCTCCTCTGTTACCACCTGCTCCCGTTGTCCTGGGCCTGCCGCAGCGTCTCTCTGAAGCGTCGTGCGGCGCCAAGCCATTGCCACGGCGATAAATCTTCCGACACGCCGGCCATGACAGACATGCATCATCGGTCGGCACCCCATGGCTCGACAGAGCGCCGTCGAGTTCTGAACGACTCAGCCGGCATGCTAGCCTCACCGTGGTCTCGCGCGCCGTAGAAATCAGAGAGTTGCTGCCCCGTGCATCCCACAGTGGCCGGACACCGTGCTGCAGAAACTTTTGTCTCCCGGCCAGACGAGTTTTTTTTTGAAGTAACTGGAGGGGCACAAGGCCCCTACAGATTTAATATATTGAAATAAAATAAAAAAGGTGCATTACATAAAGGTAAAAGAAGGTAAAAGAAGCGCCGAGCCTGAAATTCAGGGTGGCTGGAACAGGTACAAAAAGAAACGATGAAAACAGAAAAGCAGGAACTCTTGTTGAATCAATCCCATTGATGTAACCATTCTGTTAGTTTGTCCTGATGTCGTCCTTTTGCTCTAAGCACCACCAGTTTCATTTCTTTGAGAAAATTTCTCTTGCAGTTGTCCACTGTTGGGTCGATATTATTGAAGATCCAATCGTTTCTTGTTACCCAGATACTCCATGCCATCATCACAATTATGTCCATGTAGAAGGGCACCACCAATTTCCTTTTTAACCATTTCATAACATGTGTCACTCTTAAATGTTGTGGTATTGTGATTCCAATGGATTGCCAGCAAGCTTTGGCAAAGTTGCATCTAATGAATAGGTGCCTCAAGGTTTCCTGTGTTTGCCAGATGCACATCTCACAATTATAGTCATCCAAGTGCATGTTTTTTCTCCTGAGTAGTCCTCTTGTATTTAGCCTGTCCTTCAACAATAACCAGAAAAAAACCTTGTGCTTTGGCTGACAGTTGCACTTCCATAACCATTTAAAAGCAGGATGTGTTTCTTGTTGCCCCATCAAGAATTTATATGCTTTGGAGGCAGTGAAGACATGTGTGCCCCAGATGTATGCCCATGTATCATGTTCTTGATTCAGTGTTATTTGGCCGACAATATCCATTATACTTTGAAGCTGGTCATAGGCCTGGACCGTGAGTGGCAGATGAAATAACCTACTGAGGTCTGTTTCTTGTATGAAGTTATGTAGGAGAATATTTGGCTGCTTGGCAAAAGAGTGTAATTCAGGAAATGAGAATTTTAGTGGTGTTGTGTGCCATCCATCCTCCCAGAGAATCACTGTCTTTCCATCATTGACTGTTGGAGTGGCTATGCCCTTATAGTAGTCTAAGATCTTGACTATGTCCTTCCACCAAAAAGATCCTTTCTTTTGCATTCCTGGCAGTTTTCCATTTTGATAGTAGTTATCCCAGAGAAGCTGAACCCAAGGCAAGTCATGTCTGTTAAAAAATTTGTGGAGATTTTTCATCAATAGAGCATCATTTTGTGTTCTCAGTCTTTTGACTCCAAGGCCCCCTTGATCTTTGGGCAGGGTTACCATCCTCCATGCTGCTAGAGGTGGTTTCTTTGCATTAACCTCAGAATTCCTCCAAATCAAGTGTGACAGGCATTAAGAAGGACACGACTTTCACAATTGTGACAGGCATCCTCATGGAGCACATTACATAGGTTGTCATTGATGTTAAGACTGAGTTTGCCATTTCGATTTTTCCAGCCATGGTAAGAAACTGTGAGCAGCATATTAATCTTCTTTCAATTTTTTGAGCTATCGGCAAAAATTCCTGTACTGATGGTTTTGTGGTGCCAACTGGTAGTCCCAAGTATGTGAAAGGCATAGTGCCTTGCTGGCAGTTAAAGGTTCTTGCTAAGATCTCACTTTTCTCCTCCTCCATGTTAATTGGTATCATCATTGACTTGTTATAATTGACCTTCAATCCTGTAGAGTTAGCAAATGTGTTTAAAAGAGCCTTGAGCATTATCAGTTGTCTTGGACATGCCTCCATCACTAGCAGAGTGTCATCAGCATACTGTATTATTGGGAAGTCCACTCCTCCCCCAATTGGAATGGGTAATTTTAGGGTTCCTTGATCTTTTGCCTTGTTCAGGATTGTTTGTAGTAGGTCTGCTGCCAGCACAAATAGGAGTGGTGATAATGGGTCCCCTTGTCGTACTCCCCTTTTACAATGAAAGACTTTCCCTGGGGTGCCATTAAGAAGGACTGCTGATGTGCCTGAGCTCATAATATTAGAGACCCAGGTTTGCCATTTGTTGCAGAAACCTTTGTGCTGCAGAACTTGCATGATGACTTGATGCTCTATTTTATCAAATGCTTTTTCAAAGTCCAATTTGAGGAGAATCAGTTCTTTCTTCGACTTATGACAGATATGCAGATATTCAAAGGCCCAAGCAAGGCAGTCTTGTATGGTTCTTGATCTGATGAAGCCATATTGGTTTTTATGTATGAGCTGAAGAATATCACTTTGCAACCTGTTTGCTAAAACTTTTGTGATGAGCTTGATGGAAGAATTGAGAAGTGAAATTGGCCTAAAATCAGCCACCCTTGAGGGGTTGTCCATCTTTGGGATTAAAGTAATATAGGATCCATTTATGCTTTTGATGCAGATGTCCCCTTTATAGAAAGCTTGAAATAGATCATAGAAGTCCTGTTTAATTAGGCAGTCTTGTATGCTTTTGATGAAGTCCCCATTGAAGCCATCTGGTCCAGGTGATTTGTTATATGGTAAGTTTTCCACTACTTGATCAATTTCTTCAGTTGAGAAAGGCTCTCCTAACCATGCCAGGTTGTCTGAGGCAGTCAGCAGTACATCAAGTTGAAAGTGCATAGTAGTTTCCTCTGAGGTCCCCAGCCTTTCCTTAAATGCTTCCCATATTATTTGTGCTTTGCTGTCATGCTCAGTGACTGGGATTCCATTTTGATCCTCCAGGCTAGTGATTGTATTGTACTTGTGGTTGATGGATGCTCTGGCATGAAAAAACTCTGTTGTAGCGTCTCCAAATTTGACCCACTTCACTGTACTTCGCTGCTGCCAATATATTTTCTGTTTATTTAAAAGGGAGGCAAGGTGTTGCTGTAACATGTCCCTGAAGTTCCATTCATGTAAAGCCAGATCTCTTAGTTCTTCAAATAAGTCTAACATAAATATGAGCTGTTTAGTGTTTGCAATTGTGTCTGCCAGATTTGATAACTGTGCTTTCCATGTCTTCAGTATTCTTCTTAAATTTTTGAATTTAGCCACAACTCTCCTAGCTTTGTCAGTCTGCTGAACTGGTAGGGCCCAAGCATGTTGCACTACAGGTAAGAAATCCTCATGTTCCATCCAGAAATTTTCAAACCTGAACACTTTAGCCTTTGGAACTGTTGTGATGACGTGAACTAGGCAAGGCACATGATCCGAGGTGTCTCTGGACAGAGGGGTGACTATGGTGCCTGGATATGAAGTAGTCCAGCAGGCTGATGTAAAGAACCAATCTAGTCTCTCTAAGAGTGGATTTTCCTGTTTATTTGACCAAGTGAATGTTCTACCCTTGAGTGGCAGTTCAATCCATCCTAAGCTGCTTATTGCCTCATTGAAACCAACCATTTCGTTAATGTTACCACCCGGCTTGTTCCTGTCAGATGGTGTCCTCATGAGGTTGAAATCACCCACTACTAGCCAATCCATAGTATCTGACATCTCAATGTTTTTCATCCAATCCAAGAATTGGGCCTTCCTATCTGGTGTGGATGGGCCATAGATGTTTGTAAGAATCCATGATGCTCCAGTTATTTTAGATGTGAGTTCAACCGAGATACCAAACTCATTAATAAAAGACAAGGTCCCTATGAATCTTGCGCTTTTCCAAATTGTAATGCAACCTCCTGATGCTCCAATAGAGGGGAGATATTCAAACTTGTCAAAATCAGCTGGGCAAAATTTTTTGATGAAGTTAATGTCAAAGTTTTCCTTCTTTGTTTCTTGTAAACAGATAATGTCACATCTAGACTCCATAATCTTGCTTCTAACAAAATCCTATTTTTTATCAGAATTGATTCCTCTGATGTTCCAGCAAAGAACCTTCCATTCACGTTTTTCTTTGTTCTGTGTACTATCCATGAAAAGTATGGTATTCTAGTGTGATGGTGTTTGTGCACAGCACCGCACCACTGTCCCAAGCAGAGACAACCCACAGGTGAAAACATGTTTTGTGGCCGCCAATGTAATGGAGACACTTCCACATCCAGGACCAGCTTCCAGACTGGAATTGTGACCAGTAAATCCACTGGATGGTGGACCAGTCTAGATTCTGGAAGGTGTTCAACTGGGCAAGAACAAGGGACATAATAGCAACTATACCATTCTCAAAATAACCATCATAGTTTGCTACAGACATCTTAAAGGTAACTGAGTTCAAGACAGTACTAAAAGCAAAATAAAAAGACCCAGGAATAGAAACTGAAGTTAAGGACATTCCAGCCCATTCATTTCTTGCTCTTCTTGTTTGCATCTCCATCAGGTCCTTTCTTCTTGTTCTCTTTCCCATCCTGAGCTAAGTCAGTTGGTTGTTTCTTGGGTCCTACCGCCCCTTTGCCCTTCTTCTTCCTGTTGAGCTTCTCATCAGTCACCTCCTCTACTTTCATCTTTGCAAAGCCAGTTCCCAGATTCTTGATCACCCTTGGTGTAAGCACTGGTGGAGTGGGAGAGCATGCTAGGCAGTTGGCTTGATTGCACGAGTTCTTTCTGAAACCCTTGTTTTGTGCTTTGACCCTTGCACTGCGTCTAACTTCTGTCTCTACTACTGGACCTGTGCAGGTTTTGAATGCTTTGGGGAGGGGCATGGTTTGTGACAGTGCATCCTCTTTGGCCTTGCTGTGAGCCCCCTGTGGTGTGGATATAGCTTCCTGAAACTTAGTCTCCTCCTCTGTATCTGGTTCTTCATTGCCTTCATTGGACTTGAGCTCTTGAATCACACATGAGGGTGATGCCTTCTCTGGACAGACCGAGGGAATGAGGAAAGTGAGCCCTCTTGTAGGCTCTGTATTGGAGTTGCATAGTTCCCAAGCTCTGGAGTTTAAGAATTCTTTGGCCCAGCTAAAATGTGTTGGGGACAGAAGGACAGCAGTGAAGAAAGCCAACCATTCTTCTGGTATCTCAATGGGCTTGGTGTTGCTCTTCCCATTGTTGAAATGTTTAGCCCACAATCTATAGACATCAGCACTTGGCTTGCCAGAGTGCACCAGAGTTGTCAGGTGAGGGAGTTCATAAGATGTGTGAGACAGAGTAGTAAATACAAGATCAGGTGGGCTGTCCTTGTGGAAAAGCATCATCCCCACCTGAAGATTGTCATGAAAAATCTCCCCACCCGGAGGGTGTCCTGCAGCTCCCTGACCTGCCTGCAAGTTTTGGTGCTGCAAGTTGGGGTGATGTTCAGGCAAAAGAGGATCTGGAGGCATAAGCATCTGCTGCAATTCTTCACCTTCAGGAAATGCAGGAAACAAGTCTTCCTGATTAATGTGGGCTAACTGATGCACATTTGGGTGTTGCACCACTTGTGCTGGAAAAGCCAAGGCCTGGTTGGCCAGTGGCATCTGATGCTCTGCTTGGTTGAGATCCTGCAGGATGTTCACTGAAGGTTCAGAAATGTTAGGCTGCTGAGATACACTGTAACTGATTTGATCTTGGGCCTCATGAACTTGGTTGTTCTCATCTTCTTCCATTATAATATCCAGGAAGTCATTGAGCTCAATGAAGTCATCCCCTGGACCTTCCTGTTCTGCTTCCTGCTCAGCCACATTCAGTTGATCTGGTATCTGCTCCCCCTCCTGTTGCGGTTCATTAAGATCAACTTGAATCATTAGGTGTTGTTCCTGCTCCTCATCCTGGATCATTGGTTGTTGCTCTTGTTGGTCAAGCTGAGCATGAACAGCTATGTTGGGCTCTTGCAGTTGTTCAATCTCCATAAATTCTTCCTGCTGAACATTGAGATCAAAGTCAGCAATGTTAGCTTCCTGATTGGGTGTCTGATCAACCGGTTGCAACTGGTCCTGAGGGTTGGGTTGAGCTGCCAGTGCTCCATCAGGGTGAACTGCTAGATTTGTAGCAAGCTGAGCTGCAGGTGCTGCATCAGGGTGTGCTGCCTGATCGTGCTGCTGAGGCCCCATTTCCCCATTTCCTTGCTGTTGTTCCTCCTGGTGCTCTGCCTCATTTCCTTCTGGCTGCTGAGGTGGTGCTCCATGCTGCCCATAACCATAAAACTCATATGGCATATTTTCAGGGTCCTCGTCTGGCTCAGGGTCTTCTGCAGCAGGTTGCAGGCCCAGCGGGTGTTCTTGGATGATCTCACACTGTACTGTCCACGAGTGTCCCTGAAAATCATCCGCATCTGAAATAACAATGAAGTGTGGCACTCTTCTCAGATCAACCACCTTTGCTTTGACAATCAATCGGGTCAGAAACCTTCTGTCATTGTCCCACGAGACCACGCGCCCAAAAGAGGTGATTGCATTCTGGATACATGGTGTATTCCAGTAATCCAAAGGAAAACCCATGAGCATCAGCAGACAGTCTCTATTGAAATTAACCGCCTTCCAATTTCTAGCCCTATCATGATTCTCAAACGTGAAGGTGACATTGCCATAATCATTGTGAGGACTAGTGCGAACCATCAGATCTCTATCATAAGCATAATCAAAACGCACCAAAGCTTGACCCAGACAAGACGGCTGAATATCTCTGATTCTAATGCGCTTGAAATACATGAACTCCTGAACAACTTCTCGGATGTTATTGAAGTGAACCTGACCTTGGGGCATTGGATCAATGGTGACGATTGCAAAATCTTCGTGCTGTAGATGAGGCCTGTTCATGACCGCACGAACCTTGACATCCCTTCCCTGAACTGTTATCCGATCATGCCCGTAAGGCAGGAAGGGCTCAGGATCAGCCCCCTGATAGGCCATTGCCTCCGATGCCACTGGTTGCGCTCCAGTCGTACACGACGGTCTTGGGTGGGAGGTGATGATCGATGGTGTTGTTGTGAGTTTTGCTGGGAGTGGGTTTTTTGTGCCGAGGGCGAGGTCAGTGTCTAGTACTTGAGAAGTAGAGGGCCGCGACTCTTTTGGTGGCCCACTCGAGCTTGCCCCATTTGTCATAGTGCTGACCTTGGTGAACCACCCAGTGCAGTCTCTCTGCTCAACTCTTCCTTCGAAGGAGTCCGTCGTTTGGACTTTCGGAGCAAATTCAGAACGATCAGGTGGGCTATTATAGTAATAGGCCGTGTGACCTTGAGCCAAGCACAACCAGCATCTAATTTTGTTGCGGCACTTGTATCGAGCGTGGCCCGACTGCATGCACTTACTACAGATCAGAATGGATGGGCCGTTATTGACTCTGGCAGCCCATCTTCCATTAGAGTAGTCGGCAAGATTTGATTTGAAATTCAAAGAACCAGCACCATTACTCTTCCCCGGGAATTGCTGAAACCCTTTGTTGACTTTGGATTGCGGGACATGATGAACTGGCGCTTTGCCCAAACGATGAAAAACTGAGTTTCCGGGATTTTGTTCCAATCGATCAAAAACAGAAGTTTTAGGAAATTCCAATCGGTCAAAAACTGAGGAATGATTAATTGGGACTGTATCATTAAGCTGTCCTTTTTCAGAATTTCCCAACGGGATTGCATTAGCCCCTGTTAACACTGTCTCCTGATTCATCCCAGCAACCTCTGCATAAGTCATGGGTCTAGATTTACCCTTTTTCCCAACCATTCTCCAGGGAGAAGTATCTTGAGGATGGTGCCTTGGTTCCATCCATGTTGGGCGGGAAGGATTCCAGAGATGAAAAGCCAATCTGTACTGCTTGCAATCATAAGACCTCAGGTTGTAGATATGAAACCCAACTGATTTGGAAGAAACCGCAAACTTGAAAGACCAATCCCCAATCTGGGCAAGCCTAAAATCAGCTGCCGAACCTCCAATTGTTGCTTGGAGAATTTGCCCAACAGAGAGGGGAGAAAGCCGATACTTGCATCTTTCAAAAGAGACCACTAAAAAGAAAGCCTTGGAGGAAGAAGAAGAGGCAGAGCAGTTCACCGGAACACCAAAACGCCCCTGGATTGCAGCTTGAACTCCAATCCCCGGGCGGAAATCCAGATCGAGAAGCGCCATGGGGTGTGAGAGGCGGGAGCTTACCGGCGGCGAGGCTAGGGAAGGAAGGGTGGGATCATCGCCGGCGGGGAGCGCCGACGCCCGCCCACCCGGGAAAACTGGAGCTTGGTCGCCTCATCTTCGGTTTCTGCAACACATGTCTCGACTACCAAATTTCGATCTTACGGTACGATCGCGAGCTCATGCCACGAAAAATCTCCATGCCTTGCGCGTGACGCTCACCTTTCCATCGGCCTGGCAATGGTGTTCGAGGTGGAGGACGGCCCGACCCCGGACACGAAGCTGCCACCGCCGCCTCGGGACCTTCCGAAGTGCTAGCGCGGTAGTGCCCGTTCGGCCAGTTCCTTGACGTGTTCCCGGCCAGACGAGTTCGATGCTCTTCTTTTTCCCGGAGATGCATCGGCTCGTCAATCCAATCCTCTGTTTGCAACGATAAATAAACCATCTCTTGATTATCGATTTCACACTGATGCTGCACACACACCGCACCACATACTGGAAGTCGTTAAGCAATAGCAACCACTTGCAAAATGTGTGCCTTTTGCATTCTATTTTTGCCATCTTAACCTTAGGCATGCTACAATAGCCGCCGCTACAGTGGGCCATGCTACTGTAGCCCACCAGCCCATGACTCTGCCCCTGACACAAGAGGTGTTGCAATTCACCACATATGCTCTCGGTCTCTGCTGTCTTTTGTGAGGTGCGTCAAGGTCGCCTGCAACAAGAAGATTGTAACCATGAGTTTTCAGTTTGATTTTTTGACCCCACTATCTAGTGATACGAACTGCACAGGAGATCAGATATAGTAGGTTTTCTTTCTTTCTTTCTTTCTTTAACGACACATTGAACGTGGCATTTAAATCATGCGGTCCTTGAATGAAAGGAATTTGAAGAGGTCACTATGTATGATACTTAAATTAGAAGATGAGATACATATTTCTACAAACATGGATCACTTTCTTGATCATTACATCTCCATTCGTGGGTGTGAGAGGTAAATGCCCTTTTTATACAGTGACGACATATACTGGTATGGCCACCACTTTGTTCTAAGCATTTGCAGTTGTTAGGTTCTGCAAACTGAAATTCTGGTAAACTATTCAAATACGTAGAGATGCGCTTGTTGATTGGATAAATGTTGTCAGCTTTGTTAAGATGGCCAACCTCAATCCTTACCTGAAATATGAATCTGGCGCAGTGTCTGTAAGATTTTGATTTGAGGGCTAATGCCGTGGTAGACAGAATCATATAACTCATTCCGCAGTGCACTCAACTATACTTTATTTTGACCAGTTTCTTAATGTTGTATATTACAAGCCTCTTTCTGCAAACTACTGATCCAGTTTCGTTGTCTGAACTTGAGGAATCAAACTGCTTCAATTCAGTCTCCTTGTTCTGAATGGAATGTGTCAATTCACTGTTATTTGATTAAGGCTCTGGACGCTTATACATCTAAATGACTGCAGGAGACACAACATACTGTATATATTCCGATCCGGTATGATTTCTGCAGGCTCTGTTTGCATCTGAAATGACTGCTGGGGTTTTCAGTTTTCACATGATGTTTTCCACCCAACATAGTGGTACTTACTCGGCAATAGTTAAAGACACGTGCTTACTGGAAAAGGGAAGAAAAAATAACTGATGAAAGTCAATCCCGTAGGTTTGTATTTATCATGGCGCCGCCAATACGCCGTCCAATCTTAGCATTTAAGAACATGAGAGCATTGTGGAACTACAAGAGCTCTTTATATATGGTACTCAAATTAGATATTTAGAATTATATATACGTATGCTTTCCGATCCATGTATCACTTGTCATCTCCATTGGTGGGGGTGAGAGGTATTAGGAATAAGTTGTACAGAAACCTTGTGAAATGCTGCAAATTGACATTCAAAAATTGAAGGTGATGCGTTCTCGCCAGCTTATTACTCGATTCTGCTCGGTCTCCAGGCTAGCCTTGCATGGTAACATGACATTGTACAGCAACAGCGCCTCCAACTTAGCCACTGCTCTTGAGTTTTCCAAGCCTTATATGCATTCATATTATTCCAGGGGTTTTTAGTTTCAATCAGATGTTCTTACAAGCATCAGCCATCAGGGGTGTCTTACAGATGCCCTTGTTCAATCGAATTTTGAAGCCGAACTTCGTCCGTATGTTGCTTGATGGATCGACTCCGTAATTTGCATAGTAGTTTTTCATCTTTATTTTACAATACCTTTTACCTGGCATTAAGTCGTGTGTCATGAATAAGAGGAAACAAAAAGAATTGAAGAGTTGTCAGTATATTGTACCATTGAATATCGAGTTTCAAACCTTTCTCTATGATACTTGAATCAGCACATAATACCTATTTATTTAATTAGACATGGACTGCTAACTAGATCATTGGATCTTCATTCGTGGGCATGAGTGGTATTGAGAATAGGTTATTCTCCGTTGGTAGACGCGGACTTCTGGAAATGCATCTGTAGCGATGTGTTGTAGGGGTTCCATCTTCTCACCTGCGTGCAGATGGACGCAGGTCCTCGATCGCAGTGTTTGCCGCTGAGCACCGTCACGCGCAGGCTCTGCTCGACCCACTCAGCCATTTCCGAGTCTCGTGTGACTATGTCCGACGACCAGTCAAAGGATGCAACCCGGACCTGCATGAGTCGGATCATACGACTGGCAAGACCCAGGGGTGGTACTATTTAAGTAAGTGACCACCCTTGGTCCATAGGACGCCACCGCCACCGCCACCGCTCCCCGTGGAGGAATCCTTGATCCGCATGCTCACAAGGACCTTCTCATACCACACCCGCTGCTCCTCGCGGTCGATCCCAGCAATGCAAGCATCAAGACAGTGGGCCAGCAAGCACCTATAAGTACATGTACCCGCCAGGACAACTCCGCTGCATGCCATAGCGCCACCAAGTTTGGAACGACTTCACCGGCCCTGCTGAGCCGTACGAATTGTGTCTCCTCCCATGCTCCTCTCTTGCCACCCGCTCCCGTTTGTCGTCGGCAACGATGTCTTTTTGATCGACCTGCCACCACGTATCTCTGCTGGGCCGCCACGTCGTGCCACCTGTCCTTTGCATACGGTCCATGTGGCTGCACGCCATGCCAGCGCCACTATGCGAGCCTTTGCAGCTATGCGAGCATCAAGAAAGTGGGGCAGACACGACGACGAGGTGCTCGTCCCACATGCTGGCGACATGCATCCATCTGCACCTTATGGTTCGCCGGCCTAACGCGCAGTGCGCGCTTTCGGCCGCCTGTCTATCTGGCTGAGCCACGGGCTTCGGGGGGCCGATGCGAGTCGTCCGCTTGCTTGTGCACCATGCTTGAAAAGCTCGAGGCCTGCGTTCGGCTCAAGAAAATAACAGAGCAGAGCCGGACATAGGAAACAGAGTTTTGGTTGCTCTGTTTAGTTTTTCAGGGGAACCAAGGTAGAGCAGAAACAAAGGCCATATTTGGTTCTTTAGACCAGTTATGGTGGAAATTAAGAAGTACTGGGTGGGTTGAGTTTTGTAGTGGTCTAATAAAATTGAATGACATCAACCTCCAGTGCACACTTTTGACTTTTTTCTTGACACTGAGAAGACAACAGGAATTGATGCTTATATGTTTGAAGACCAATTTCCTCCATCTTATCTTATATTTACTAATTAGAGGCTCCACCTCACATTAATCGGAAGAAAAATCTGAGAAAAAAAGCAAAACATCTGGTCGTTAATTTTGAGATCTACGAATATTATTGTTTTCACAAATCATGACTCTTCAAATAGATGTCATATCCGATCTATTCTATAATAATACCCTAATTTCCAGCCGCCCCCCAC